>JAHWFP010050164.1:20053-40810 GCA_023313725.1 Lithobius niger | reverse complement strand
ATAGTAGATCCGTTTGTTTTACAGGTCTCCTTATAGTAGATCCGTTTATTTTACAGGACTCCTTATCGTAGATTGGGTTGTGTTACTGGTCTCCAGATCCGTAGATTCGTTTTTTTTCAGGGCTACTAACAGTAGATCCGTTTGTTTTACAGGGCTGCATAAAGTAAATCCGTTTGCTTTACTGGGCTCCTTATATTTGATACGTTTGTTTTACTGGACTCCTTATAGTAGATCCATTTGTATTACTGAGCTCCGTATTCAGGGTGTTTCCAAAAGTCCCACCCCAGCCTCACACCTTTTGAAGAGGTTGAAAGAATATAGTGAAACCCTGGCAATAAGTTTGGTAAAAGGATCTTCGTTTGCGTACAACTGTCATTTCGCCTGCCCTCCCCCTTACCCTGGGGAAGCCTCTGGGGTCCCAACTCAGAAATTTCCTCTGGAATGATGGTTACAAAAATATCTCATTCGAAAGGTCTTCATGAAGCGAGGGAAGTACTGCAATGATAGCTTCGATACGTTTTGCCCATTCAAAATGGCGGCCAGTCAAACATTAGGATTTCCCTCTGCGTCCCTATGTGCTACTCGGGCTAAAGACGTCGTAACCCACGTACGTGGCAGCGAAATGGTTCGCTTAATTTTGTTGGATTAAACCAGCGACGTTTGCGGTTTTAAACCCAGCGTCTGGTTCTTATCCCCCCCCCCCCCTTGTCGGGGTCTCTTCTAATAATAATCAGACCGACCTTGCTTACCTGTGCCCGATGTTGCTTAGCAACCGGGGAATTGGCAAAACGAAACACGAAACTCGGATGTTGAACGTTTCCATTAGTTACACATTGTGTTCATTAAACGTTTAAAGGATTGAATGGAATTACTAATGTTAAGGTAATTGCTCATGGACCTCTGTTACTAGACACAGCTGTGGGGGACGGCACTAAGACCCACACTCTGTGTTTCAAACCGCAAAAGACGTTGTAGGTGTTATCAACTAAATTGAGGGACGCATTTTACTCCCACCTACGTCCATTTACGACGTCATTAGCCTAAATAAGACATAGGGTTGCAGAGGAAAATTCTAATGTTTGATCCGCCGCCATTTTGGATGGGCTCATCGTATCGAAGCTATTGTTACGGTACTTTACTCGTCTAATGAAGACCTTTCAAATAAGGTATTCTTCTACCCCCATTCCATTGGAAATGTCTGAGTTGGGGCTCCTGGGGCGCCCCTCAGAGGGGCAGGCAAAATGCCGGTTGTACGCAATTATATATTCTTGATCGAAACCTACATTGCCAGGGTTCACTCTCTTTTTTCAACCCGTTCGAATGTTGTGAGGCTCGACTGGGACTTTCGGAACACCCTGTAGTAAATCCGTTTGTTTTACTAGGCTCCTTATAGTAGACCCGTTTGTTTTACAGGACTCATTGTAGTAGATCCATTTGTTCTACGGACTCCTTATAGTAGATCCGTTTGTTTTACAGGGCGCCTTATAGTATATCCGTTATTTTACAGGGCTCCTTATAGTACATCGGTTGTTTTACTGGGCTCCTTACAGTAGATCCGTTTGTTTTACAGGGCTCCTTGTAGTAGATTTGTTTGTTTTATAGGGCTCCTTACAGAAGATCCGTTTGTTTTACAGGATTCCTTATAGTAGATCCGTTTGTTTTACAGGGCTTATTATTATAGGTCCGTTTGTTTTACAGGGCTCCTTGTAGTAGATCCCTTACCTGAATTCTTTGACCCTATTCTGAATTCCATCTATTTGTCTCCCCTCCCCACCTGGCCCATCATTTCCTGTGCACAAACAAAAGTCTTAGGGTGCACTACCGACTTAGTCAGTTAGAGTTCATTATTCCTTTATAATCCCGTTCCTCCACAGTTTCTATCAGTCTTCCTTTTCGTTTAAGATTATCATAAAGACACCGTTAACCAGACTTTAAAGTAATTTTATTTTACCATTAAGTCCAAACCAAAGTTTTTGTTGAAACGTTGCCCTAATGAAAGGTAGCCCAACACACTTTTAAAAAAGAAACAAAACGAATTCTTTGTTCGAATTTTCAATGCCGTTTTTAATGTACAGTTCCGGTAAAAAAAAAAAACCGCCCTTTTTCGTTAATCAAGGGTCGTAACAACAACCATGGAGAAAATCAGATATCTCGAAAACTAGTGGACGGATTTTCATGAAACAAAAACTGAACCGCTTATTAGATTGTCTACTGTATTTCAACCCTTAATAAATACTACGTAACTGACTGAAAATAATTGGCCGAGCGAGAAAAATGTAATATCTTATGATATCTCGAAAACCAGTGAAAGGATTTTCATGAACCAAAGACTGAATTGCATATTATAATTTTCTGCTGAATATTGCATGTCATACGTATAGAAATACAGCATATATCATAACAATTAATCCAGTTTTTATTTTGTTCAATTTTATCCAGTAAATTATGAGATATTTTATTATTATCCACTCGTGCTGCTCGCTCGTCCAACTATATTTGGCCATTACATGTAATACGTATAAAAATATAGATGATAGCATAATAAGCAACCCAGTTTTTGTTTCATTCAATTCTGACCAGTAGTTTTTGAGATATCAACATTTTCGTTCAGAGTCACATACATTAATCCTGCAAGTTTTTCCGTATAACGAAGGCGTTTTTTTTTTTTTTTTTTTTTTGACCGGAACTGTACGTATTTTTATTTTATATTTAAATAATTATGCTTCACAAAGAAAATGAAGGAAAGTAGTAGCAGTACAATATAGGTCGTTCCAGCAGTATTCACCTTGGCCCCAGTTTTGGCCGGGAGACAGGACTTCGCCTATATAAGCACAATGCTCCCTTCCTCCGGCGTTATTGGGTTGTCCGTCACACCAAGCGTTGAACGGAAATGGCTGATTAGTCCCCATCCATACCCAACTGCCTTCTTCTTCACGGTCCGTCCCACCAATCCACCAATTGAGATAGGCCACTGAAACGTAAAGAACATGAGTGGTCAAGATTTATGATTTTAACATGCATTGGTTTCTATTTATAACCACCAATCTAATCCATCGAAACCCTGCAAAGCTGGAGGGAGTTACGACGCTACGCTTGACGTCACGCGTACTACCTGTTACATCAGCCATTCAGACCTTCCAGAACTAAAATCCGAACTCAACGGACTTAACGGAGTGTTCCAAAGAGTGGATATCACTTCACACCTCGACCAAAATACCTAGAACACATAAACTACAACAGTCTAAAAAGGTGGTTGATTTTGGGCGTGCACGAGGTACGTGCTTGTCGACGAATGCCACATACTCCCGTCAGGCACGTTGAAAGGTTATGTCACGTCACTAAACGGACATTTTTGGAATGTTCCGTTGAGTTTGCTCGCGATTTGCTGTATTGGAGGTACTAATCTTTTTCCAACACTGGTAGGTTTTATCGGTTAGATTGGTGGTTTTAGACAAATATAAACAAGACGGAAAGCCAAATCAGCCAATTAGTGAAATTGTCAATGGAGACAGGTCTGAATCTGTATTAATTTATTTTGACAAATGTGGGCAACAGGACAAATGCTTAAGACCGGAGACCGTATTGCTAAAGTGTTTCTAGATGGACCATTGCTAAATAACCGATGGACAATATAATTTAGCAAGAAACATGGTCCATCGTGACTGAGTTGTGAGAGAGCTCAGCCTGGTTGCTGGAGGTTTGCGGATCTGGTCGAACCCCTGGAAAGGGAACCTTGGAAAAGTCCCCGCCAGAACTGCCGGCTAGGGTAGAGTGAGAGGCTACCATGCTCCTTCAGCGGCTATCGGAACCATTCTGGACAATATTTCGGCCCCTACGATGATCGGAGGTTTCCCGGATTGAATCCCGGGTTGGCACCTCCCTTCACCAGATATTTCTTCTTCTCTAAAAGTCAGGATATGTTCAAAATTGAGCCGATTCAGCCATACAAGCATTAAGTTGCTTCGGCTGACTTAAGGCTCAAAGAAATAAAAAAAAAAAAAACTTCAAAACTTTTTGAGCAATACAGTAATAACTTTTCAACCAGCTTTTGGTGAAAAACGTAGTTTCAACGAAACAAATAATTTACGCTGCAAATAGTTCTGACTTTTTCTGAAAGGTTTCAGTTTGGAACTTAATAATTAATACCCATATTCTTCAGTATGTCATATGGATCTGAAAAGGAGACCCACTTACTTGTTTCTCTGACCTCATCCAACATTTATTTGTGATAGTAGGAAGACGAAAAAAAAACACTACAAATTTAAACACTTAATTTAAGTGCTTAAAAATTTAAAATAAGCAAATATTTCCTTGCGTCAGTGAGTGAAGGGCTTTGACCCCATTACCCACGTGACCCATTGAAAAATTGTGACCCAATAGCCCAAAGGAACAACATTAGGTTTCCTTCTAATGACGCAATGTTCCAAAACAATTGTTAAAAAAGTGAAGATTCATAAGATTGGCGTATTCAATTTGAATGGTTTTAAAATATTAACTGAAAAACGCATTACCAGCTTTCAACGCACTGTGGCTCTTGGACAATAGCCCATATCAATAACATTAGTATTGCTTATAATGTTACAAAACAGTTGTTAAAAAGTGAAGATTCACAAGATTGGTGTATTCAGTTTGAATGGTCTTTAACAATTAACTGAAAAACGCATTCCCACCAGTCAAAGCACTGAGGCTCTTAGACAATAGCCCATAGGAATAACATTAGGAAGGCAACAAAAAAATTCTAGTAACAAAACTATTTACTCCACATTAAAATAATAAAACACTCGATCCCGTTTTTTTCGTTTATACTAGGCACACCACAAACTGAAGAGATTCCATGGGTAAAATGCTCCCTGGGTGGTACTACAATCTTTACTTATTTGGATGGGAATGGATTTTCGAGAAAATGTAAACAAACTGACTTTTTCAAAATTTACTGGAGCAGACTTTCAAAAAACCTTCTTTATACATAAAAGATAACATATCAAACACTGCAAATTAAAAAAAAAAGTCTCAATAGGCAACACGCCATCGTGGTTCTGCATACACTTTGAAAACCTTTTGACTTTGAGCTAGAATAGAGTTATTTAGCTGGTTGTGAGACAGAGCTCACGGAATATTGAAGGCTGGACCAAGTCTCCTAATTCCTGGCAATGGTGACGTAAGTGCTTCAAGATATAACGCGTGTTTTGTATCTCTCTCCATGGTAGATTTATCTTTTATCCGTCAAAAACATCGGACAATGTTCTACATCGAGTCGGTTCACCTATTCAAGCAGGTTACTTCTAATAACATAAGGTTACTAGGAGCTTACATATTTATTGAATTTGTCTTTAATAGTCTACAAGAATTAAATGATTTAAAGACAGAAAAACAAAGGCTCAACAAGAGTTAAATAAATACAGATGAAAACCTATTTACGTTGCCTTTTGGACTTATATGTCATGCAGCCTGAACTGTAAGTCCAAAAAGCAACGTAAATAGATTTGCGTCTGTATTTATTTAACAATTAAATGATCTTGAATTTAAACAATTGAAACAAATCCGATATGTTCTGCATTGAAACATAGCATGCTTTTAGACGTCGTTTTGTGCATCAAATTTGTATGGCAGTGGCCCGTTAATTTATGATTAATTTTCCTGAATAATTGCTGTAGCAATAGTAGTGTTAGTGGTGTATTATTAATATTTTTTTATATTTAGCAGCCAAAATTCCCGAAACCCCGTGCTCAATTTTACTGATTTGCGAGCTTAATCCTCAAATAGACAAAGATGTATGTGGAAAATTAGCACTGAGTCGAATAATTGATTCAAAATTTAACGTGGAGACAGACAGGCAGCTGCACAGGCTGAGAAACTCCTTTGTTACGCTCTCTCTCTCTACTATGTATCACTAAAATAATTGACTTTTAGCAAGAATTTACAGGGAGGAGAATTTGTAACTCTAAAAAGGCCTTATTGAACCTTGTTAGATTCGTCCCTATTAGTTCCGTTAGAGTTTTCAGAGGGCGCCACGTGTTCCGAATGGTAAGTTTTGCTCATTTTTCAGCCCAAATCTAAAGTAAACTGAATGACAACTAAGCTAGGGTAAATAATAATTAAATACAAGCTAGTTTTGTTTAGTTTCGTTTAATTTTAGGCTAAAAAAAAAAAGAGTATAAATTACAACATAAAACACATGGCGCCCTCTGCAAACTAAGACTGAACTACTACGAAAGTATCCAAGACGTTTCAGTATGGGTCTCAGTCACAAATTCTCCTCTCCAACCCTATAAATTCTTGCTATCAGGTACTGAGGATAGTTTAGGAGATTGCATATCTTTATCTTGTACGAATCGGTGTAAATTCAAAAGCAGTTAAGTGCGGTAAGTGCAGTTTACCGCACTTACCATGGCTGAACTAAAACTATCGGCATCGGTGTACGCTTTATTGCCTCTCAAGCTGATACCTATGTTAATTTCAGTTAATCCCTAAAGTTTGCAGTCACTGTAAACTTACTGTTTGTGTCTCGCAGGTGATTGCGTATATGATGCCATTTTGGTACTGTGTCAATGTTAGCAAGAATGGAATTATCATCCAACTCTCGACAAAGTTCCCATGCTTGATCCCAAGATCTGGTCGTTTCTGTGCTGAAGTAGTAACAGTGCGATCCTAAATTAATAAAGCCCTCTGGGCAGATGGTCATTTTCCTCATTCCGAGAGGCGCATCTTGCTGAGTGGATAAGGAAAAAAAGACGGCTGAAATTTAAAAAAAAGATGAATATGTAAACAAATTAATTAAATTAAATCATAAGCCCCAGAACGTGTAATTCTATCATCAACAAAAACTAGGCTGTGGCCATAGCGATTAAGGCGCTATGCAAGTGATATGGGGGCGAACTGGGTAGCCGGTTCGAATCTGGGTCATGCCACTCCGACGAAACGTAAGTGCATAAAGGTGGCTTACTGAACTACGTTATTTCTAGTGTATGATTTTCGCTGTTGGCCTATTTCCAATTTTCCTTAAAATCAGCTGGCAATGGATTTCAGCTCTCATTTAGTTGTCTTGTGTGATACAATATACATCCACTCATACAAGGAACTTTTTGAAGGAGGTGTCGAAAATGCACCATTTAACTGATGAACAAGTATTCTTTTTTCTCACCCGTTTTGAAACTCTCAGTCCTCTTATAACAATGCGAAACGACGGGATCGCAACAGTGAACGAGGACGAGGAGTGCTGGGATTCATGGCGGAGGGCTGGGATCCTTGATCCCAGTACTCCACGTGGATCCCAGCCCTCGTTTGTGTTAAATAAAAAGTGGAAGAAAACAAACAAATGTAATACTTTTACTGAAACAAATTTAAAAATAAAATAACAGATAAAAAAAAAGTTGAACAATTCACGTTACTCACAACGTTGCAACTGCTGATTTACATTAAATGACAAAAAGGAATAAAGCAACCGAATATAATCAATTAAATGGAACAATTTTTGAAAACAACACCACATCAAACGTCAAAAAAATTGTTCAGGAATTCTTGTTAATTACAACATTGCAACCGCTTTCAAAATTAAACGTTGCTCTTTTCGTTGTTTGTAGCATAACGAATATTCCACACAAACTTTTTTCTGGCTACACGCAACAATGTATTCCACTCGCGTTCACTTGCGCTCAACAATGTACGTCGGACTGATAGCTTCAAAACGGGTGAGAAGAAGGATTTCGCCCGCTTTCCTCATGCTGGAATCCAACAATGGCTCGGGCGCCGCGCGCCCTCGATATTGTTAGATCCCAGCACTCAGAAAGCGGGCGATATCCTATACTTCCCAGTTTTTTAGCTTAATCGTGGGCGCTTCTAAATGGGAATTAACATCAATTTTCTTATGCGAAAAGAGTTTATATTTATTTCTGAGGGTACACACTCAAAACGCCATTCGCTTGCTGTAAATGTCACTGTTCACTAGCTCATCCGTTGCACGAATCGTACGCCAGAAGAGGTTTACACACTGTATGCAGCCTACTGGTCGTACCCAAACAGGGTCCAAGTAAAGTGTATTGCTATTATACGGCTCATGCGGAGGCTGAGTGATGTTTACTGGCAGTGCATACCGTTTATAAACTATGTGAGTGTGGTTGGGATCCATGTTGGCTTATCAAGTGATCCCATCTTAGTGACAATATCATCCCTATATGTGAACAAATCGTGTAAATTCAATCCTGAAGAGTTTTAGCGGGGTTCAATAAGTGCTGATGCTACAAGACTGCAATGGTGGACACATTTCCAATTCCCAACATTGTTTCTTTCCCAATAGAGTACCACTACAAGAAAATTAAGACCCTAATTTCTACCCAAATGACGACCCAAACTTGGAAGTCCAGACCGAAACATTTCCATGGGAATCATATTGCACTGTAAACTGCAAATTCTAAAATAAAGAATAATTTCTAGGTTTTCTCAGTAAACGAAGCAAGCAGTGACCCTGTGCGCATGCAAGATGCACTAATTTAAAAAAAAAGCAAGAAACGGCTTGACTGGGGTTTGAACCCACAACTTCCCGCGTAATACGAAAAGCGTTATACCTATTGTGCTACTGTGGCGAACCATGGCTTCAGGGTCCAACTGACCTTGCTGCTTAATATTTCTCAGTGCAGCTTCTATTGTTTGTTCCACATTATGCTTGCAGAAAACTATCTGTATGATGCCACGTTTCCTTGCACTACGAGTGCAAAACCATGTGGATATCACAATTGCAGACTCTACAAAGTTACTGTTAGAGTCTACGAGTGGGATATTTACATATTTTTTGCACTCGTAGTGGTAGAAAACGTGGCGTCATACAGTTAGTTTTCTGAAAACATAATGTGGAGCAGACTATAAGCTTGGTTGGGGCCTGTATCCGAGGTCTCCCGCGGTTGCGCTATGGTTAAAGAATTTGCCTACTTTACGGGAGCCCTGTGTCGTAGCAGTTGTTTTTTTCTTTCTTTCCCAGGTTAGTGAGACTAGCATTTTCACAAGGCCACTTTTCAATGCAGAGTTTTGCCCTTTGTCCTTTGTTTACCCTTCGTTTATCCTTCGCCTTGTGATTTACTGTTTCTTTGTAAGCAATGTGGGAATCATTTCATCCAAATCTGCTTTAAAGGAAAAACGAAGACTCCTCAGCTCAACCCAGAAGATAACTGAGTAGCATGTTAAACATGAGAGCCTTAGCTGGAGAAAAGAGGGATGGCAGATAAGAACAGGCAATGGCGCATCCATGAAGAGGTGAAGGGGGCAAAAAAAGGAAGTCAGGAGCAAGATTTGATAATAAAAACAGATGCAAACCTATTTACGTTGCCTTTTGGACTTATAATGGGTTAAGTCCTCCATTTGGCTTTCCTGTATAGCTGTTTTGCAACATTAGTTCAGATGACTAAATACAGATGTAAACCTATTTGCGTTGCCTTTTGCATAGGTTTGCATCTGTGTTTAGTTATTTCTTGTGAGCCTTTGGCTTTCCCTTCTTAGTTCAGATGTGTGTAAATCTTGCAAAGGCGTTCATTTTCCTATTTTTCTCCTCGTGATAAATGGGTTTGCAACATTCACTCTAAGGCCAAGGTCCTACCGCGTGTCAGTCTGGCTCAGCGGTAGGACCTTGGCCTTTGATTTCAAAGGTCCTGGGTTCGATTCCCCGCTCAGGCAGTCTGACATATAAGTCCAAAAGGCAACGTAAATAGGTTTGCATTCGTTTTTATTAACCAATCTCGAGCCCAATTGGCTTTCCCAATTGGGTTTAAAAGATTTGATAAGAGTACCCAAAATGAAAAAATATTCAGAAAACTGAATTTTTAAATGCTTCAAAGGCACGAAACTGCTGAAATTAGTGGTTTACAGGGCTCTGAGAATTTAAGGCACCCCCCCCCCCCTAGACCTCTTAGCAGAATTCTCAGACCCCTTTTTTCGACTAACTGGGTGAAGAACAACTAACTATTCGTTTTCTTTGACGATCTATTTTCCACGACTAAACTAACAATGCTGCTTCCCACATGGCACCCGAAGATGCTTCCCTCTCCCCTCCCCCCCCCTTACCCACTCCATTATCTAACAATTTATCTAACAGTGTTATCACAGCGTGTAAGCAGGAGTGGCATATCTGGTTGTCGAACGTGTCACTACAATTACTTATGAGGAAAACGTGCAATAAAAATTGCCATGTGTACGTTTCTACGGAATAATTATATTTGAAAAATATCATTCGTGCGACGATTGGTTCAAGTCAACCAGAAATACCAAGCGTTGAAAGAGCTTTTTTGAAAGTAACAAGTTTCGGTTAACCAGAGCGTACTGGATAGGAATTACTTGTTTCGTCTTCAGTTGCAGGCCAGTTTTCACACAGGTTTTTAACCAACCCCTATTAGCAATACCTAAGTGAATACCATTTAATTGCTGTCGAATGATCTGGCATGGAGCCGGTAAGTGGGAAGCGCAGTTTCCATCCTACTCGACTTTGTAATAATCAGTGGGATATAAAGGGAGAGTTAAAACATGAGTACTCCTGCATCTTAGTCCTGAGTACTCTTCACGTAAATACGTGAGGAATTTATAAATGCACACACTTCCATAAGACGTAAAATGCAGGAATACTCATGTTTATTCGTAGTACCCGTAGTGTCACATATACTCAAGACTTTTATGTATGTAATTTCATAACTTACGAATTATCAGGATACTTAAACATAGCGTCATGGTTAGCAGTAAGTCAAAGGACGCTTCTAGTATACGTCCCTTTAAAATATGATATAAATACGTGAAATCAAAACGAATATATAGGCTACGTTGAGGTGTTTATCAATCAACATGCCTGGTAATTAGCCAGAGTGAAACTGGCAGATGGTTAATTATGATGATAGTAATTATCTGCGTGCACCAGAGATTATTACTGCTTCAGAGTAATCGAAGATTTTAATTGCCCTTCTTTTTTTCATATTCTTAGAAAATACTGTGTGTTGTCCTCAACAAATTAATACACCATCATTTAAAAAACGGAATAAAATAAAGAACTGAAAGCGCTTACCATTTAAGTAAAGGCTCATTTTATTCGCTGATTTTGAAACAAGTTTGTGTCCTTTATCAAACGATCGGTATTTAAAAATTCATCGCTTAGAGATTAAAAAGACACACTTTCTCACTAATTTCCAGCATTATGCTCGAAGTAGATTTGCAACATTTCCGTAGATTAGAGTGAATGTAGCAAACCCATTTATTACGAGGAGAAAAATAGGAAAATGAACGCCTTTGCAAGATTTACACACATCTGAACTAAGAAGGGAAAGCCAAAGGCTCACAAGAAATAACTAAACACAGATGCAAACCTATGCAAAAGGCAACGCAAATAGGTTTACATCTGTATTTAGTCATCTGAACTAATGTTGCAAAACAGCTATACAGGAAAGCCAAATGGAGGACTTAACCTTTAATTTAGGACATTTTTACATGTGTGTTAGGGTGGATCAAAAAAATACTTTTTTTAAATTTCAAATAGCAATAGTGCGGAAAAGTTGTTCTTCGACCTCACAATGTCTATCCCAAATGAAAAAAAAAAATCTAAACAAATGTTTAGCGGTGCCCACCTGGGCCTAGAGTTTAACATTATGAGTCTATTGGAAAACTCGGTTATTCCGCATAATTGATTTTTGACTGGTTTAAAATACAGCTTTTTACATTATCTCATTTTGTATTCTCAGAGACCACTAAATGAAGCCAAAATCAGTAACAATTTTGTTTTCATTCATAAAACAGTGCGAATTATCGGCCACGATAATTATCGGAATAATTATCGGCCACGATAATAGGGGAAAAAAGCGTTTTTTTTTGCCGATTTTACGCCGCAAATTAAAACGAAATTTAGGGACAAAATATTTTTAAAAATTTATTTCTTGCTTCTTTTAATGGTCTCTGAGAGTACCAAATGAGATAATGTAAAAAGCTGAATTTTAAACTAGTCAAAAATCAATTTTGCGGAATAAGCAATTTTTCCAATGGAATTATAATCTTAAACTTTAGGTCCATGTGGGCACCTCTGAACATTTTAAACATTTTTTGTTTTTTGGGATAGTGATTGGGAGGTCGAAGACCAACTTGTCCGCACTTTTACTTTTTGAAATTTAAAAAAAGCAACTTCAGCCTACTTTCACTAGAAAGATTTTACTCGATGAAGTATTTTTTTTTCAAACCTAGAGTAATATCTTTCTAATCAGTGACTCAGGGAGGGGAAGTGGGGCAAAAGGACCAGGACCCCATCCCGAAATCATGTTTTTTTTCCAAACGTATACTTTACGATACGTCCACTGTTTGGCTTCCATCAACCCCCATGAAAATATTTCCTTGCTTCGCCACTACTCCTAATAGTTGGCGATGAATCATCCACCTCAACTCCCTCCTTCTACTTGAATAATTTTTTTTTCTGTTCGTATTGTTTTGTAAGAAGAGGTTAAAAAAAATAAGCTCTTATGTGGCTAATGAAATTACTGGTTAGACGAGTCAGTGTCATAACCTGAAAAAAATGCGAACAAAACGATATATCAATAGTTTTTAAAAGTTATTTTAACCGTATAAACGAATTGCATATAAATTGGAAAAAAATATATCAACGAGAAAACACTATTTTAATTAAAATCGTGCCTGCTATGGATATCAATCAAACGTTTCAGGTTTAATATTGTAAAATAGTTTAAGATATTGTAGTCAAAATGACTAAAATTGTGCTATCAAGTGGGGGTCAACTCGCTGTAACGTCTATTCAGCGTCTATTCAACTCAATTTAACATCGGGCTTTGTACAAACTATATCTCAGAGATTAGGTGATGGAGGGATATCATTTCCTAGATGAAAGAGTTTTAATTTTTTCCAGAACCCAATTAGTACAAAAGCCGTGACTTTAATCTCAATCATTGACATTATGAAGATAGTTGGATTGGGGCCAAAACTCACGCCTTGACTCGAACCCGTAGCTTACTTTACCCACGTCTGTGTGAGGTTCTTGGAGCCATAATCTAAAATAAAAGCTAAGCTCGTAGACGAATCGGATTAATTTCGAAC
The DNA here is from genome assembly GCA_023313725.1 of Lithobius niger. Lineage (NCBI taxonomy): Eukaryota > Metazoa > Arthropoda > Chilopoda > Lithobiomorpha > Lithobiidae > Lithobius > Lithobius niger. The sequence continues at coordinate 27,754 of JAHWFP010050164.1, read as the reverse complement.
CTTAGGAATCGTTTTAGAAGGATAATGCAGCCCAGTAATGGTGACGGCAAACCCAGTGAGCAAACCAGGAAACATCCGATCATAGAGCCTGAGATACTTGTGAGTGAAACATCATACACGGCGATAGCCGTGTATATATATGATTGAAGTCTTCTCTCCAGCAAAACTGAAACTATTAATTTATCCGTTTATATTCAATACATTTCGACCAAACTTGGACAGATAGTAGATAGCAACTTTTCCAAACTTTACGCCAACTTTTCCGTGCAAGAGTAAACGTAGGAAGCCACACGTAAATTTGAAAACTGTTCACTTCTTGTTGTTGTTCTTGTTCAGGTTCTTGTTCTTGTTCTTCTTGGCTGACACGGTTTCAGAAAAAACGACTGCACCTACCTAAAATCTGAAACATGATCTGAGCCAGAAATTTCCCTAGGCTTCAACCTTACAGGGACCACTTTTTCGATTGGTCAATCCATTCCGGAGTTACGGGACCCTAAACGATCATTTTGATTGTTTTACATTGTTTTAACCATTGTATTTAGGGAACAATGCCACTCAGCAAACTCCAGATCCATTCTTCGTGCATGCAACAATCGACTGCATGCATAAACCTGGTTTCAATGGGTTTCAAAGGTCTTAACAAGCGTTAACCACTCCTGGTCATCTGCCCGAAGCCCTAAGGCCCTATGTCTGCAACAGCCAGATTCCCAATAAACCTGGTGATTTTTAATTGTAATAATCAAATGTACAATTCAGAAAATTGCATCTGTCTAAGTGCTGTTGTGCTTTACCAATCATATACGTTACGTAAAGCACAACAGCACTTAAATAGATGCAATTTTCTGAATTGTACATTTGATTATTTCAATTAAAAATCACCAATTTTTATCCGTGTACATTTTAACAAGTAAAATGAAATTTCAATCACATAACCCTTTTTTTTACGGCACACTTGACGTTTTTGTTTTTAATATATATATATGCTTATTCAAAATGAAATTACTACAAACAAAAATTTTAGCGCAGAACACGATCCTAGATCTTTGTTCAGATCCTCGTTTAGCTTCATGTTTCTGGCAGATAATATTTTACTTGAATTAGTTTTGCCTCAATATTTTGATTATAAGGTTTCGCAGTTTGTACCATTACGTTCAAGAATCTACCTGCATAATTTTTCAAAAGAGGTTGATCAATCAACAGTTAGAACGCGGCCGGCATCAGTGATCCATGTACACCTGTTTTCGATCGGTAAAATTAAAACTAGTGACTTTTATTCCATTTTTCCTTAGTGTACTAACGTGGAAAGCATCTTTTACTGCCCTAGCGTAGTTAGCACATTTTACTGCCCTAGGAACAAATAAGCGCAACAGTAATGCATGGATACATAAAATCGCAATTTCCATTTGTTAATCAAACGAACAAATCAAATAAAGCCCACTGAGATAAATGGTTGCTGTAAAACAATTGACCTTACCTCTTGTGCTTTCTAGGCAGGATGTTGCAGTGAGCCCTCCAGTCTATATGTTACATCTAAATGCAAAATTCGATTTAAAATTGGAGATACATTTCATTTAAAACCAACAATGCCACTGACGTCCCTTCAATTGCCTTCCGCAGACAGTGTCCTCTGCCTCCACGCTGCACGCCTAGCGAGCATTGCAGCAGTCTCAGTTGGCTTCAGTTAGAGAGCCTCGTTAAGTCATGATGACTCTCCCTCCCCTTCAATGCAAGTTGCACTGAATGGTTTATCGTTCAAGATTGAGTCGTCTCAATTACATGCTCAGAGGGTCACGGTATCCGAGAAGAAGGAGTCATCTCTGCCAGAATGGCAACCCAACTAAAAGATGTTAAATGACTGACATTAACACCAAAAGTCTGAAATTTCGACATCGTTGTTTGAGGAGATAAGCTGGTGCATCACCAGTCGGCGTCGTCTGCTTCTACAAGAGACTTTCACGGTCAGAAAGAGAAAGAGATGTTTATGGTAAGGTTTAACTGATCCGAAGGCAAAACAGCAAAGGAACTCAATTAAATTCGTCCGTAAGGTTTTATGTACCCCATTGTTGTTGTACTGTTTAGTCTACGTGAAACCTTACTGGTGTGTTCGCATCTTTTTACAGTTTTTACTTCAGAACACGATAGGTTAGATTGAAGCATTCAACTTTGCTAAACGACGTTGCTGAAAAATCGTAAAAGTTAATCGCATTGGTGTGCTTAGTACAGACCTACTTATTAATTAGTTCAAGATTCGTGCAGGTCCTTGAAAACCTGGTAATGTCTTTAAAAATCAAAATCAAATACCACTCTTGAAAGATTGAATGAAAATTGTTGAAAAGTGGTGTATGTGTCATCAATATGTCATCGAAAGGAGACGACTTCGCTTGAAGATTGCTGAAAGATTTAGCCAAGAAAGTAGGCTAGAATATAGCCTATATTTCAGACTATGTTATGCTTACAATCATTTTTTAAGTTAGGTCATGGTTTGAATTTTATTTACGTTTCAAACGGTTGTAGGCCTTTACAGCAGTAAGGGTGTGGACTAAACAGTACAGCAACACTGTGCAGACAGTGAAGTTTACTTTTGTGCCTTTGCTGTTTTAACTTCGGATCAGTTAAATCCTATCGTAAACATGAAAGGAGTCGTTTTTATTTTCTAATTCTTGATACTTTGACAAATCAAGTTGGTTTTCTGTATTTCTTGAAAGCGCACTGAATTTTCTAGCTTAACTCGCTCATTCATTGCAAGTATTCCAGTTGGAAGTTGGTGTGTCCGCAGCTGTCTTTCAGATGCTTCGGCTTTTATTTGTATTTTTACAAGTTTAGTTTTGCCCGTGCGCAGGTGCCCCCCCCCCCCCCCGCCGCCTCTATCCTGGTCTTTGGCTATCTGGTGAGGTGTTTGGTCTTTGGATTTAAATTTATCAAACCGAAGACCGAACATCTGAATAGCTCCCACATATACTCTTTCCCCCACAATTACTTTAACCCCAATCCCCACACTCCTGCCCCTCCCCCATACACGCTTACCCACCTCCCCCTCCACCATACACGCTTGCCCGCCTCCCCCTCCCCGAAAACGTTGCCCCGCGACATCCTCCCTTTGGTGCAGCCCTGGGAAAGTCGCTGGCGTGTATTTGACTGAAGGCTAAAAGAAACCATATCACTGATAAATCCAGCATTCAATACGCAAGTAATCCCATGTTTTAAGTTAATTCTTTGAAACAATTAACTTCGGTAGCGCGCATTGCCCGCCACACATATTTGCTGTGGCACCCTCTCCCACACCTCCCGAAAACGCCGCCCCGTGGCATTTCTCCTTTGGTCCAGCCCCGGAAAAGTCGCATGCGTATGTTTGACTGATGGCTAAAAATATCCCTGAGAACCAGCATTCAGCAAGCAAGTAATCCTATGTTGAAGTTAATCCTTTGAAACAATTCACCTCGGTACCATGCATGGCGGCATTGTTACCCACTTAAAAGCAATTCAACTCCTTTCTGGAAGTGAACATTTAGGAAATAAATGCGACTTTCCATCGCATCAGGCTGCCAATTTCGAGGCCCATTGGGGGTCTAGAAATTAAGACCAATCGTCGTTTGGTTTAAAGTTGTCTGGTTTAGTAGACACGGATTTTTTTTTTTTTTTAGCTCAAACACCGACAATGGCACGGTCCACGGGACTAAAACTTTGTTGGCCGCTTTGGTACCACAACAATACCTAAAAACGAACCCCAAAACGGTACGGCAGGACTGGTAAGTAGCACCATCTCTTCGAAGACTTTGGAAAATGTGTTATAACCCGAACTTGTAGTCCAAGGCCGTCAATAGACGGCGACATGGCAGGTTTGGTAAGTGGCGCCATCTGTTCGAAGACGTTGGAAAAGTGTCCCAACCCAAATTTGAAGGCGAATTCCGTCAACAGATGGCACTACAGGTTGGGTTCTTGATTGTACGACGGAATGGCGTGGCCAGTGACTTGGCCGCCTGTTCCCTATTATATGTAGATGGCAAGCCAAATAGGCTACGAACAGTTTAGCTTTAACACGGGAGGATGACCTAAAACCACCACGTAAACTAATTCGTAACAAGGATTGTGCTTCCTCTTCACGTTCCTTAAAATGTGGGTGAATTGTTGGCTCACCAGCATTGTTAGCATTTGTTTAATTTTCAGTCTACATCTTACGGTTGGCGTTTGCAGATTGGCATTGTTGTATAATAACAATGCTTAAAACAATATAAAACGATAAAACTAATTGTTCAGGGTCCAGTAACTCTGGCACGACCAATTACTATAAAGGGCACATCTGCATAAGGGTCTCTTTCAAATGGGCTACGAATCAGCTTCAGTCAGGTTTAGTCTGCAGAAACCAATGCAGAAACCTGTCCGAAGAACTAGTCCACCATCACAACCACCTAAGCCAAAAATGAAACTCATGATCCAGCTTTGTCAGATCTGCGATGTGACAAATCGTAAATTAATCAAAGTTGGTACACATGTTCCGACATCAAGTCTAACAATGCGTATATATCAAATCTGAGTGGAAAATACTGAAAGGTGGCGGAGAAATTAAGCATCGAAATTTCGACTTTAACACAGAAGACCTAGATCAAACCTTTACTGATAGTTTAAAACATTGGAAATTTTCTGAATTTGTTACTTTTTTTTTATCAATTTGTGATATGTTCCACCCTTTTTACAACCCAATGAATACCGACGAGCAACAGAAAAAAAGCCGTGATGGAAGATACATGCATGTAGGAAATAGGCCTAAATACCTACCAGCGATGCTTCGCCATCTTTTTTGTTAACTTGATGCACGGTTAATATTCCCGCATGCTACTGAAAGTCGTCATGTACAATGTTGATTTTACTTGTTTAGTAAGATCTGTTTATTATGTACGGAAGACTTTTACTAAGACCATTAACGGTTTAGGGAAAAAAACTAACAGTAGTGTCTAAATTCTCGGCCGAGGTAAAAGAAGGAAGAAAAAAAATCAAAATTTGTGTACTGAATTCGTCTTTTGCTAACTTTAGCGTCAGAGGAGAAATAAAGTTAACATGCAATTACCAACACACACAGAGAAAATAAATATTAAAAGAATATTTGTTTGTCTTCTTGGTGTAGCGTCATTGCGCATCGTTTAAATACGCTGTGTTTAATGCTTACTTTAACAATTCTCAGACGCCATTGTATCTCTCTTCCCTACCCGTTGTCAGCCACGACCTGGTTTAATACGGCTACAGTTCTTCAGTATGCACCACGTATTAACCCATATAAAACCAGGTCGTGGTTAGCAATGGGTAGGGAGGATAGATGTAAAGGCGTCTGAGAACTGCTAAAGCAGTCATTAAAGAACCACGTATTTAGACGGTGAGCAATGAAATTGCAGTAAGACGACAAACAAAAATTTTTTTAATATGTTTTTTTTCTTCTGTGTGTGTTGGCAACTGCATGTTTACTTTACTTCTCTTTTTGACGCAAAACTAAGCATAAGATGATTCAGTATACAAACTAGTATTCATTTTCTCTGATGGCACTAAAAAGCCAAGGAAAAAATGTGTAGTTTCTGCATCGGCCTAGAATTTTGACACTTTCAGCAGTAGTTCGACTAGTCTACACAAGCGACAAAAAAGGGAAAGCAAGGCAATTGTTCAATATTTTTATGTTTTGCTTTTCTATGCAATTTTATAATTTTTTTGTTTGACACTTTAATTTTAATAATTTGTTATAATCGTAGACTATACTACGACCTGTAATCCCTCTTAACTGGGGTTCTTACGTCCTAAGAGACGGACCTTTTCTCTGAGGGGGAAAACACTATCAGTGCATATATTGTTTGCTGGTTTCCTTTAAATCATCTATAAGATCAACTTACAAGAAACAGCGAATTCTCACATCACGTCTGAAATGTCGAATTTTTTCTCAGTCATATCCCACGTCATATTAGAATTTGGTGGTTCTTGTTAGTTTATGTTATAGTTGATTTAAAGGCAAGCTGCATACAAAATATGCACTGATTTTATGCCAATACTGGATACAAAGTTCAATTGGGATGGCTTTGTATGACTTTCCCAATAAGAAATAAAAGAATATTATTATTATGTCCAAAAATTACTAGACACATGTGACAATTATGTTGCACAATAGCGCGGTCACCTTCCTGTTTTCCTTTAAATTACATGACAAAATCCTCAACCAAAATTAATGGTGAAAAAAAAATTCTGTTCTCATTTCTTACGCAAATTTTTAATGCTTTTTTTATTTTAATAACTATGCCTCACAAATAAAATGTATGTTGCTCGAACTGTCGCAACGTAAGTCATTCCAGCAGATTTCTCCCTGAAATAACCATATGTGAGCACAGTTTTCACTTTCCTGTAAATTATTAGGTTCTCCTTTGCACCAAGCATTGAACGGAAAAGGCTGATTGGTGCCCATCCATACCCAATTGCCTTCCTCTTCACGATCAGTACCGCCAATCCACCAATATAGGGACGTCACTGAAATAAAATAAATGTCATTTGTTAATTTTCCTCAGCAACTTCTTCAGAACCTCCTCTTCTCTCTTTTTTCTTTTGGCTTTTTCCTCCCCTGTCTACTTCCTGTTCATTTCGACTGTGGATAATCCACAGCCTTCTACAGTAAAGGCCGGATCAGATCAAGACAAATTAGGCGCGTAAAATCAACCATTAACATAGAAGGAAGCGCAAGTTCGCTAGGTGCTGCCATAGATTAGAAAGTTAACTAGATATACCGTCTCACTTCTTCCCGTCCTACGCGGAGCTCTGGCGGTAGTTGCGGCTACTAATACCTCTGCTAATGCTTTTGCCTTCGAAGCAGCACGGATGCAAAGCGTTAGCAGAGGTATTAGTAGCCGCAACTACCGCCAGAGTTCCGCGTAGGATGGGAAGAAGTAAGACGGTATATCTAGTTAACTTTCTAATCTATGGTGCTGCCATCCCTACACCAAGCGGCGAAATTTCAAACTAACGGACGAGGGTTCCAAATTCTGTCAACCGATGACGCCACTTGGCAAACTTGTCGGGTCGGTATTTGTCGCGCCGTCTAGCGGAGCATTGTGGAAGGCAAAGCTGACCCGGCCTTTACTGTAGGTGGCTGTGATCAATCCCACGTCACGTCTGTGCTCTTGCCTTTAATAGTAATGCACCACTTGTAATGCCCGAAGCCCAAGCCAATAACAAGTTAAACTAAGTAATAACTTGTGGTTTTCAGCACTAAGCAAATAACTTTGGTAAAGGTTAAAAGTAAGCTTGATAATATTCAAATACTGTATTTTTGTAGGATATTAACAACCACCAAAATTGATGACGAAAATTGATATATTGATAAGTTTGCACCTAGAGAATGTAAGGTCCTGTCATTTTAAATTTATTTCTGACGTTACTGTTTTCTAATGCTACTACTACATCGCAACTGTTTATAATGTACAGTGTTGGGCAATGAATTCTGAACGCTTTAAATGTTGTGCTGAATTCTGCATACAGATTAATCGTTCCCGGTAGATGCCATTGTTTGTGGAAACAGCTTTCCATTGTTGAATTAGAACAACGTTGTTGGAGCACTTTTCTAAGCTAAAGATGGTTCGAATAAGGCAAAGGGTTTCAAAGGGTTTAACGAGCGTTAACCACTCCTGGTCACCTGCCCGAAGCCCTAAGGCCCTATGTCTGCAACAGCCAGATTCCCAG
>JAHWFP010050164.1:0-19653 GCA_023313725.1 Lithobius niger | reverse complement strand
CACTCCTGGTCATCTGCCCGAAGCCCTAAGGCCCTATGTCTGCAACAGCCAGATTCCCAGGCGGTCACCCACCCAAGTATCAATCCAGCTCAATGCTGCTGAATAAGGCAACTTCCTCACACAACATTGCTAAATGGTGACAATGGAGTTTTCATTCAGGAAAAAGCACGGCATCAATGCTTGTGTAGCAAAGAAGTGTTCAAAATTCATTGTCCAATACTGTACAGTAATAGACAATGAATTTTGAACACTTCATTGCCACACAATCATTGATTCATCACTTTATCCTGGACAAAAAACTGAATTGTTACGATTTAGCATTGTTACGTGAGAACAGAATGACCAGGAGTGGTTAACGCTCGTTTTTGAACACTTTTTTTTCCTCATTCGAACTATCTATAGCTGAGGAACGTGCTCCAACAATTCAACGTTGTTCTAGTTCAACAATGGAAAGATATTTGCACAAACATTGGCAACAACCAGGAAGGAGTAATTCGTAAGCAGAATTCAGTACAACATTTAAATAGTTAAAAATTCACTGTACATTTCTTAGAATTGGTGTCGAAGCGTTTTATCAGTAATAATATCACAAGAGCATACTTTTTTATCGACAAATTTTCTCAATCACGAGTTGCATTCCGAAGCTGAAAAAATACCGAGCGCTTGCACAAGGTGTTTTTATCAGCTTGGTAATGAACCGTGTGGCTGAGAAAATTTATCAATACTTAAAACTACGCTAGAGTTACATTCCTTGACGAATTACAATCCTCGGAACCCCTTGACACAACGTGTCCAAGCTTTGCTTTCCCGCTTGCCTGGCCAGCGGAAAACCGTGCTTTTCTGCTGGATCCCGGGCCATGTTGGGATAGGTGGAAATGAGCAAGCGGATTCTGCAGCAAAAGGGTCCCTTTCTGGCCCTCTCGGAAGGGATCTCAGCCTTGTTCCCTCGGACGCTTTTCCAACTCTGCGTCTGAGGTTACACGCTTTTTGGCAAGCCTCGTGGGATGGACAGGACGGCAATAAATTACGAGCTATTAAAGGCACTGTTGAGGAATGGCACTCGGCGTGTCGCCGCAGTCGCCGTGAGGAGGTGGTGTTGGCCCGTTTGCGCATTGGTCACACTCGACTTACGGACTGTTTCCTTTTGCGGGGGGTTGACCCTCCTGAATGTTATTGGTGTCGGCGGCCACTTACGGTCCGGCACTTCCTTGTTGATTGTTGCCATCTTGATGGTTTTCGTCATCGTTTCCATCTTCCGCATGACATTGTGCGCCAATTGGGCGATAAGTCTGTCCTCCTGTCCGGTATTTTTCAATTTTTGCAGGAGGTACAGATGTATGACAAGATTTAGATTAGGGGTTTGAATAATATCTCTGTAATGTGTGGTGCAGTGGCAACCCGGACCACTGCACTGTGACTGAGGTTGGCGCTAATGACCAAGGTGTCGACGCGCCATTAAGCCTCATCCCCCCCCCCCCTAGCTCACTCACCTACGATAGCTCACTGGGCTACACACTTACGTTAGGACTGATAACTGAGTAACGAATCCACATTTGACTCCACGCATTATTCGTGTCTTTCTTTATGATGTACCTGTGTAAGCTGCTTGTTCACCTGTCTCACCACAGCGGGCACCGAAGGAGCCAAATGGGTGAGTCGGAGCTGCATCTTGGTTAATAAGCAGGACGAAAAGCCAAACCCCGAATTCCTACCACTAAGCCATAATGACACGCCATGTCAGAATGATATAGTGGTAGAGCTTCGGCATTTGATTTCAAAGGTCGAAGGTTCAATACCTGCTCAGGCAGCCAGGCGTTTAAGACAAAATGGCAACAAAATCACGTTTGCATCTGCATTTATCTGCAGATTAGTTGACATTATGACTGTTTTAAGCAGTTACAACTCATGATGTATTAAAAATTACAAACCAAATTGTACATGCAAGGGTAAATAAAGTGTAAAGAAACTCAGGATGCAAGAAGAAAAAAGGAGACGAAAGGTTATTAAACGTTGTTTAAGGGTAAAAAAGGCGAAGAAATGGTATACCAAAGGGTAAGGAAGGGTACATAACAGTACGAAAAGCTACAAAAGGGTAAAAATGGGTTGGAAAGGATAAATAAGGGTACGAAAGAGCATGCTAGAATACACAAGTGTCAGAAATAGTACTAAAGGAGACAAAATGGTACCTTTGGTATAAAAGGGCACAAAAGGGTACGTAAGGATCGAAAGGGAACGGTTTCTGTAAACGTAGGAAAGGATACAAAGGGATACAAGTACAAAAGACTAAAAAGCATCAGAACGGGTACAAAAGGATACAATTGGGTTTAAACGAGTAAGAAAGGGTACACAATTGGCACAAAAAGTGAATACATAAGCTTGGGAAAGGGTACAGAGCGGTACAAAGATTGCGTAAGGGTTAGAAGGATATGAAGTATAAACAAGGGTAAATAGGAATAAAACGATACACTGTTCTATGACAAACTTTCTTCAGAAGCAAGAGTTTGAACAACTGATCCCCAGTCTAATTTTCTTTATATTTTGCTGGTAGTGTTTGCAAAAAGCCTTTTATGGTTTATCATCAAAGACGAGGCCAATTTAAAAAAAATATATAACACTTTGTGACGATTTTACCAACACCAGCAGTAGCTTTCGAACACATCCCCACAACCAACAATTGTTACTACGACAAACATTTTTTTCAAATTTTTTCTTCAAGTACGGTGTAAATCATTTCTTTTTTTTTTTATCATAATTGTATACATGTTGTAGGGAATGAAGACGTGGAATTTAGGACTAACATATTCTTTCAAGCTGGAAAAATTGTAAATTGTAAATGCACCTTCAGAGAAATTGAATATATTTTCTTACAACTTCGGTAGGATGATGTATAGGCTTACCATTTTTCTCCCGAATGTAATTCCTAATGTGTTGCCATTTTGTGACCGAGTCAACATTAGCAAGAATGGAATTATCGTCAAATTCTCTGCAGAGTTCCCATGCTTGATCCCAGGACTTTACCGATTCTTTACTGAAGTAGTAGCAGTGCGATCCTAAATTGATGAAGTTCTCAGGACAAATGGTGATTTTTCGCATTTCGAGGGGAACATCTTTTTGACTGGAGCACGAAACAAAAAAGCAGGCTGAAAAACAAAGTTTAATAATAATAATCTTACATTAAAAACCAAAGTCTCATAGCAGAAAAGAAGCAACCGCAACAACGACCCCCGGAAGGGGAACAATGAAAACTTGCGAGTGTGTCAATTCTTTGGCTTGAAGTTGAAACTGGGACATTGTTGCCCTGAAAAGAAGTTAAAATTGGCACATTGTTGCCTCGACTAACAATTTGCTCTAACAATTATCCTTCTAACTAAACACCGTGGTAATCTCAAGGACAAGTATTACATAACGTCATGCACACTTCTTTTTCAAACGGTACGTATCGCTTAAGCCACAGCGAAAGTCTGGGAGGGGGGGGGGGCGGGCAAAGTGAGCTGTACCATTAAGCATACGATTACGCATTAACTGAACCTAGAAGAGCACGGGAGCCGGGTACGTGTTCAACTACGTATAGCAAACAGGAGAAAGGGAAGGAAACCAAGAGGAGAGGGAGAGGACGGGATAAAAGAAGGAGGGGAGAGGACGGGATAAAAGGAGGAGGGGAGAGGAGAGGGAGAGGGTTGGCGGAAAGGGGGAGTGTTACAAAAACAAAAATCGACTGTTGCAGTCAACGATCTGGCAGTATCGAGCAAATACTGGAAAACAACCACGGGTCAAACAAATCCCCGGGCGAAGCCGGGTACGATGCTAGTACATAAATAAACCAACTGCACCGGTGATGAGTCAAAGCGAATCTCCTCTTTTTTTATTTCCAAATTAATTAATTCGCTTTTTGATTCAGAATTTTAGGCCCGATGAATTAAAGACAAAAGACAAAAGAAGCCAAGAAACCAGGAAGCATGGATTTTCCATAGAGTTTATTTAAAAAATAATTATACTCGTAGTATTGCTACTAATAACTTCAAAACCTTGAAAACTCGCGTGGTTCTGGGGTGGCAAGCCCCCAGAAGCTGATGCGTTTTAAGAAATGTTGCCTGCTGAAAGTGTACCATAGATTAGCGGTAACTTTTATTCGAGGTGCCGGGGACCATCACAATGGTGGCTGTGGTGGACTGGAGTGTGTGTGTGTGTGGGGGGGGGGGGGGGGGAAGAAAGAAGATAATCAGTAACTGAAAACAATTTTTTCACGATGTACCGTAGTTATTTACGAAAAAGTTTAGGTTAAAATATTGAAAGCTTTTCAAATCTAAGTTCGTTAAACAAAATATTTTTATTATTCTAAACCTAAGCGAAATTAATGCAACAATTGAGCTTGTTTATTTTTTGAAAGTTTGGCAACAAGCTGCTTGATCGAGGATAACGCAACTCGAAGTGGAGGATAGTTACTATCCAATTTGCTTCTGTATTTTGTCTTAATGACATTTATGGCTGACAAATCAGTCTTACACAGGTAGGTTGACACATGCACACGAGCATTAGCACCTGCAGGAAGACACGACTGTGGCTTGTTTGCTAAAAAATCCTCAGCTTTATAATTTGTTGACTTTTCATGTGAGATTACAACAAATTTAAAACAAACAAATATTAAAAATTGGTTTGTTGAAGATCAAGCTGTAGTGAAATTTCACTTGTTTTCGTCACCGCGAGGGTTGTTTGAGCCTGTTTGGTGCAAAAGTATGAGGAGTAAAATAACAATAAATGCCACTAGGAATGAAAGAATAAAATAGAATCTAACCAGGCGGCATCCGATCACTTACTTACCACTTGAATCGCTTTTAAATACCTACACAAGCAGACAGAAGCCCACAGTGATAAACTCGCGCATGCAGTAGTAGTGCTGAGCAACTAGCGGTGTTGCTAATATTACTACAGTGACGTACTTTCCATCTTTAGCCATTGTACATTTTAGCGGTATTGTTCCAATGATAGTAGTAGCATTAATTTCACCCATTGATTAAATTAGAACGTTGGGCATTAACGCGTGTGATGAAAAGCTAATCCTTTCATGAAAACTCTAGTAGTGGGCATTTGTCTATCTGATCGTTTATGGTAAATTCATGTATTTGTCCAGGTGTTTGCCGCAAACCGTGGATCGACCTTTCCCGGACCTGCGCCGGTCCGCGTACCACACTTTGAGAATTGCTGCCCTAGATAATTATTTATTTTATTCCGAATAATTACCTTGTAATCCTTCATGACTATAGGAAAAGGTCGTTGGGTTCAAAGGTCATGGGTTCGATTCCCCACTCAGGCAGTCTGGCATACAAGTCCAAAATGTAATGTAAATAGATTTGCACCTGTATTTATCATTCTATCATATTCCATTTTAGGAACACTTGTATGCGACTAGTGTGTTAAATTTTTTAAATTGTGTAACGTCACATAAATTGTGTAACGTCAATATGAAGTCACGTTGGCCCCTTATGCAGCGGATTCTATAGATAAATTGCCACTGCGTCTTTTACACGATGTCCAGTCAGTTACCTATACCATTTCGTTTTTATAGTACGTCACTGCTTTCAGTTCTGTCGAAGTGCAGTGGGGGTACTATTTCCTGTTTGTTTTCTGTTTTGTTTGTTTGTGTAGCGTACTCCAGCCTGTCGCCATCTGTTTAGATTTTTTATGTCTTTTAAGGTGCTGACTTAAGCTTGCAAGTAAAAAATTCGTGGTTGAAAACAGTGCTGATCTGTGGTTGAAAACGTTGTTAAGTACATTATAATTTGTGCACCTTCTGGCTTTCACAAAATAGACCTCGTCAATGAACAATTTTTTGCGCAAAAAAAATTCTTTACTTACGAATTAACAGACCAATTAAATTTATCTTCATAATACAGGCTTGATGGAGCAAAGGACTCCGTTACGAATACTTTCCGCTAAAAATTGATTAAGTCAGAGACAGAGAATCGATTCTGCGTTACATTTATACAGAGATCTAATAGAGGTATTTATCAGCTCGTTAACGTCATTTGCTGGAAAACTGACATATGGTTAATTATGACGATAACAATTATCTGTGTAAGAAAGACCTTTACTGGCTTCAGAGAGATTGAATAGCTCTGGATATTTCTTCTTTATTCTTAGAAACATGATGTTGTAACAAACAACGCAAACAACGAACAAAAACATTCAGAAATAATTCAAACACAATTAATTGAAAGAATAAGCGGGAGGCTTATTCCTGGGAATTGGAATAGGGGAAGCCACCGATTAATTATAGTAGAAAATTATCGGAGAAACCATTGATAATGCCCAAAACAGGCCAGAACAGAACCCATAGCTGCTGAAGGAGGCTAGTAGATTCTGACAATCTCCTGACCGGCAGATTTCGAAAAGACTTACACAAAGAAGAAATAGTGAGCCCAGAGTTAGTGAGTCAGTGTGTATCAGGTCCATTCTCCTTAATATCAGTTGAATTGCCACTAGCTATAGTTACTCATGCCGTAATCTGATTAAAGGGATGGGGGGGGAGGCTTATAGCCTCCCCCCCCCCCACACACACACCCACTCACTAGAAAAAGTCTATGCCAAAAGAACACCCTGGGAAAAAAACTGCAGACAAAAAATTCTGTAGTGAGCAGACAAAATAAAACTTGTGGTGACTTATGGTGCAATGGCAAAAAAAAGCAGAAGGAAAATTACCTGAGCAAGTAAAAGCCATATTGAAAAAATATAGTCACTTGGAAAAACAGACTTGAAAAAAGCGTTATGAATGGAAGACCTTGCAGTATTAAATTCAATCCCTGCCTTGCACAATTCAAACCCAGGCAACTGACCTAACTTAATTTATAATATTATGAACAACATAACACAACAAAGAAAATAATTCATGCGGTTTTATTTTCATCGTCTTTTGTCAGTGACTGTGTGTCTTTTTTCTTTAGCTGTCTTCTGTACACTTTTTTCTCGCCGTTCTTTTTTTTCCGTAGATTTGTTTCACTGCTTGTTTGCTCACAGTTGTGTCCTTCAGGAGTGTGGTGTGGTGTGGACAACATAAACCTTTAGCAAAACTGTCTGATTTCTAGAGACGTTCACATGATGACTGTGAGTCACATATGGAACTAGCATTCTGAGCACTCTGCACTGCCTCCCCACGAACTGTGTGTTAGTAGTACACAATTGTGTAGTGGTAGTACACATTCCTGATACAGTTTGTGTACTACCAGTACACACCCTGTGTAATGCTAGTACATAATTCGTGTGGATGCTGAGCTGGTGCTCACCTGTTTGCTCAGTGCACATCATCTTCAGAATGAACGTTGGTTGTTTCTAGTGTAATTCATTTAAAACATACTGTGCTCAGTTTAACCTAACCGGTACTAGCAGAATGAATTCTAGTAGGAGAAAGAAAAACCTAAAATTAAAACAGGGAAACCACCGACCACGTCGTGGTACTTGAGCGTGTCTACAAGAGCACACAAAATAGTTTTTAAGTTAATTAAGAGATATATGTGAATAAAAGAACAAAGAAAAAATTAAAAAACAAGGGCACACTCACACTATTGTTATTGTTTGTTATGGTATGAATTTGTCAGGATCCATTTTCTAGATACTGGTCATATCAACTCCCTATAGAATGAATTTATAAGGATTCTCTTCAGTATCCGATAATGTTACTCCTTCTGGCAATATTAGATCTCTCTGAAAAGAATTTATCAGGATCCCATTTCCAGTTACCGTTCATATCAACTTCATCCACCATGGAATGTATCGAGATTTCCTTTCAGATTAGTAATCCTCCTATTAGGACGAATTTATCACAATCCTCTTTCCAGCCTGCACCAACCAATTCAACTCTTTCTGGTACGAATTTACCATGATCCTCGTCACAGTCAAAGACCTTAACAACTCCCTCTGGCATGAATTATTGTTCAGGATGCTGTTTCTGGTTATCGATTATCGACTCCCCTCTGGTACTTATTTATCAGGATACCCTTTCCAGTTACTGATCATATGAACTTCATCTGGCACGAAATTAGCAGGATCTCCTTTCCAGTTAAAGTTCATATCAACTTCCTCTGGCACGGATTTACCAGGATCCCCTTACCAGTAACGACATTAACTTCCTCTGGCACGAATTAACCAGGATCCTCTTTGCAGTTACCACTCATAGCAGAGAGAAGTATACCCCCACACGTAGAGATGTTCCAGGAATCGTGGAAGGGGAGAGTGAAGTGGGTCTGATGGGTACTTCTGACCATTTTCCAGGAACATACCCCTGGCAGTTCTAAGAATTGGAAGAAAGTTTAAAGGAGGTCAACCTTTCGTCGATTCTGTGGAGGTAAGGTATGTACAAAATTCCGAAAAATATTTTATCACAACTGAATGATATATATATGCACGATGGGGTTTCTTTTCTTTGGTTAACAAAAGAGTTGGACAGTGCAACCTCGTCGTGGTTTGAGCTCGTACATCAATTGCTTGAAGGGAAAAAAGGGGTTTTCCAGCATGAAGGGGGAAAAGAGATTTTTCAGTAATCACGGCCGGTCTTCTTTTGAAGTGTGAGGCGTAAATAGAGTTGGACATAGTAGATAATTTCATCGTTTACTGTTGTAATCAGGCGGTTAATATTAAAAAGTATGATGTTTTAGTTATCATGGAAAAATAATAATTATTATTGAGCACTGTAGGTGGGATCTTGTTTTCTTTGGTCTCTCTATCTCTTTCTCTCTCTCTCTCAGGATAATGTATGGGTGGTCGGGGCTGTCTGCACACACAGAACGCCTCTTTAGGGGTAGAAAGGGTTCATTTGTAGTCAGGCGGGTAAAAGTAGGTGGTTGTGACGTTTTCGGGTAGGCTGTTTATTCTCTAAGCTATCTATTCTCTATACTATACACAAAAAAACATAACCTAAAGTCAGGAGGCCTATAATAGTCCTCCTGCCCTTAGGTTATGTTTTTTTTGTGTGTTTTTTCCTAGCTAAGAAAAAAAATTTAATTTTTTTCTTAATCAATATATTTTAAGTTTTAACATAAAAAATGTATGACCTGCTCCTATTTATGGCAGAATATCTTAAAAGTACATTCAAAATATTTTAAAATTTAACATTAACAACTAAAATTCAATAATATTTAAAATTTATGCCCTAAGCTATTTACATATAATATACGTTTTATTTACGTTTTTATTTCATATTTATTATTTCTACTGGTTACGATGCATCCATCTTATAACACGAAAGTCTGTTTCCTCCTGGGCGTTTATAACTTGTGAAAGATGCCAGGTGAAGGCTCTTAAGATGTCATTTGCTTCAAGAGAAGCGCCAGAAGCTGCCCTGATTAAGCATATTCTCTTCCAAGCTGACCAAGCTGTCGACGCGCCATTAAGCCTCATCTCCCCCCCCCCCCATATTCTCTTGATGAGGAAGCGATTGTCATTAACCCTTGGGCGGTAATATGATGGTATGGGCAGTTGATGCAGCTACGGGTGCCTACGGGTGGTTTGGGAACGACCCGCATTGCCATGGTCTCGAATTCATCTTGATTTTTTCGGGCCATCCCATGGAAAAACCTACATGGTTATTTTGGACGCACATTCTAAATTCCCTTTTGTTTATGACATGAAACTACTTTGAGTGGTGCTGTTATACGCATTTTGCATGAATTATTTACTACCTATGGATACGTAAAAATACTAGTCAGTGATAATTGCCCCCGCTGAAAAGTTTCAAGTTTGAAAATTGTATGAAACAATGTGGAATAAGACATGTGATATCCGTTCTGTATATGCCAGTCCGAAATGACGCAGCAGTAAACCTGGACTGGCCATTAAAAAAAGAATAAAAGCTAGCCTAACTCAAGGTTTAACTTTATATATGGCACTAAGTAATTTCCTCATTCAGGCTAGAAATATTTCACATTGCAATACTGGTGTAACACCGTCAAAGCATTCCTGAAAAGAAGTGTTCATACTAGATTAACTCTTATGCTACCTAGTTCAGCTGATAAAACTTCCTTGCAGCAGGAACATCGACTAAAACCAACAACAGAAATGTGTGAGACGATTTACCAAATTGGAGACAATATGTTTTACACGAACTCGAAGCCGAATGCATTGAAAAAATGGTTGACGGGTAGAATTACAAAAAGATTCAGTCCGAATGAATATCAAGTGGCAGTAAAACAGGGAATCTTGCTCAAGAAGTCCGGTTTCCAAATTGTGCATGCGCCTTGGTTAGGATCCTGGCTTCGACAATATTGCATTTAATCAACACCAAGATGCAAAACTGGCAAAATAACCCACTTTTCAGTGCTCCAGGGAAAAGTGTTAATTAAATGCAGGATGATATACACTAAAGTTGACACCATCTCGACTAAGAACTCGAACGTGAATCAGAGAAGCTGAATGACATCAAAACTTTCCATGTAGGAAATGAAGACGAGTATTAACGTATTAACCTTGCTATGTTTATTCTGAACATTACATAATATTTTGGTTTATACATTTGGTTATCACAGTAGTCAAAGAAAGGACCAGCCACAGACTTAAAGTCTGAAAAGTACAGTTCAGTATTTGACAGCTGGTGCAGACTACAAACGCACCGCACGTGGCGTCCATTTTACCGGTGTTTCTTTTTGTCTTGCATTTCAGGTTAGTCCACCCTATTTTCAGCTGGTTTGCTGGGCACTTGGTTGTTCCTTTGGTGTATAGATCCTTTGCTAACGCTCCCCATGCATTCATAAAATCACAAAGCCAAAAAGTTCACAATAAGCATGACACATAAACCCAACGTTTAAAACGTTGGTGCAGCGGTTTTCATTTCTCAGGGTACATTTAAAATTAATCAGAACATTTTAAATCAGCATCACTGGCAACTGTCGGCCTCAAACTGTAAAAGAAATGAATACTGGCCCGTACTATTTTTATCTTCACTGGTTTAGCCAACCAGGAAGTCAAGTAAAAAGGGGGGGGGGGGCTGAAGCCTAACAACAGCTAAAAAGGAAAGGATGGCATGTTGCTGGTGGTGAGGCATGAAGCAAAGCAAAGGCAGTTGGTCAGTCTGGGGTGTTGGTTTGCTCAGCAATGATGCACATTTCATCATTCTTTAATCCCACTGCTCAAACAGTGGGCTATGGGGTGTTTCTTTGTTTGTCTTATTTTTAGTGTTTGTTGGGCGTTTGTCTAATTGCACGTTTTTTTTTTTAGAATGAAGATCGTGTTCGTTGCCATGTTCCTTGCATCCGTGTTCCTTCCTTCGTTCATGCGACACAACCGAGTTGATGAGTTGTACGTCACGATGCTTCAGAAACAATGTCAGCATGTTTAGACATGCAGGCAATTCTGAGAAGCAAGCCTCTGAATGTCATAATCCTAATTATGACATTCAGATTAAATGTGATTAAAGGGAGATGCTGGAATATCATTATTGTCAAGCCCAAATTACGGCGTATTGTTTTCTCTTTAATTTGCAATCACGTTTGGTTTAAAATTTACTGTAATAAGAAACATTTACCAAACGGTATTGTAATGCACAATGAACTGAAATTTAAGACAAAATAAAATAAAGGTTTGCAATATAAAAGTCAGCCTACCGATTTCTTCTGTTGACTAACACATTCGTAACGGTTCTTGTTTGTTTTTTTTTTAAAGGAATTTTGATGAGTCTTAAGTCAGCCGAAGCAATTAATGCTTGTGTGGCTGAACCGGCTCAATTTTGAACATTACCAGATTTTTTTAGAGAAGAAATATCTGGTAAAGGGAGGTGCCAGCCCGGGGATTCGATCCGGGAAACCTCCGATCATCGTCGGGGGGCGAAAGATTGTCCGGAATTAGCCAGAATACATCCCATAGCCACTGAAGGAGCATGGCCGGCAGTCCTGGCGGGGACTTTGCCAAGGGCCCTTTTCCAGGGGTTCGACCAGATCCGCACACCTCCAGCAACCAGGCTGAGTTCTCTCACAACTCAGCCACGATGACCATTATTCAACACATTGCCCACATTTTTGCATATGCCGTATAAAAAAATCAATTTATTCTCTACTATCACAGTCGAAATACAAACAGGACATGACTTCAGGAAATTGCAAAACATTATTAATGTCACTAATTGGTCCTACCAAAATTTGAAAGTAAATTATGTGCCCCTTTTAAAGGAAATTCTAACAAATCTGACAATGTGCTTTCGCATAATGAAACTACACGCGCATTAATGAGAGTAGGCTAACAGAGTGTAACTTGAGAAAGTTATTATTTGTTCAAAACAAGACTTGTCGGGTTTCTGCTAATTTTTAAAATTCTTTGTGTGTATCATTTAAGCTACGGAACATTCAAGTTAGGCTTATACGCCTATGAGCAATAAATCAACACCTGGCTTTTAGGTTGCTGTTATTTAACAAATTCTAGTTAGGTTACTGGCCTTCAGAATACAGCACCTACTGTTTCTTTGGTTAGGTAACAATCATAAAAACAGTTAAGTCTATAGCTAACAGTTTTCAAATATTTCAAGTCAGACAATTATTTTGTTGTTAACCAACTTACTACTTACTGTATAAGAATATTTTCGCAAAAATATCAGTTTTGTGGAAGCCCTTGTTCCAATCACATGTAGTTAAATATAACGAGTCATGTGCAGCCAGCTTAGTTTTTGGTAATGCTAAGTAATGCTTTTTAGTTTTACTTTGCAAAAATAAAAATAACTAGGACAGCCCCCCCCCCCATCCCATATATGGCCCCTTTTTTGTAGCATTGCTGTGATTTCCCGTTTGCATGAAAGCACTGAATTTCACGCTAACAGTCGCCCACGCTTTCATTATATTGTCGTCAGATTACCCAGATTCCCACTCCTAATTCTATTGAAGTCGTAGTGGGAATCAAGGTAACACTTTGTTGTGATTTCACATTTGCATTAAAACGCTGTGATTTCCCATTAACCGTCGCCCAAGCTTTCATTAGATTTAGTTAGATCAGTATTAAGAGACAAAGTGGCATCAAACTGTGTCTCTTTGTTGTAAACACAGGTGGAATCATTACTTATACAGACAATTCCATCATTCATTATACAGGCAATTCCGTTTGAAAGGGATTCGAACAATAGAAATAAGAATTAGGAGTGGGAATCTCGGTAATCTGGCGACACACAAACAAACAAATATTATTATCTTAGTTATATAGATAACATTTGCCTTGCCACTTGATCACTGGAGTGTAGTCTACATTTTAACTCCCTGTTCGAATATGAATTATTATTTTTTTTTTAAATCTAAAAATGTTTCTCAAAACCCACCACTGTGACGTTCTTTTAATTTAAGTTTAATTAAACCTTAAGTTTTCTAATTATTAAAAGACCAAAATCGAGCAACTATTCAAAGCTTAACTTATATCCTCTACATTCGCCCCCACATGGTGCAATTTGCCGCAGTAGAAGAACATGGCTGCTCTCCCGACAAGCGTGGCTACTGGTTGCTTTCGAGGTCTGAGCTATGCTAAAGATGCTTGGTCAGACTTGGGTTTTATTCTTTGGAAACATCTCTAACTTGTCTTATGCGCAGACTGTGAGGAATGGTAAACAGGAAAGTCACCTTGGAATTTGTTAAGAACTCAAATTTCCGAGCATCCAGTTCTCTGAGCACGAGCTCTCGATTGGTCACAAGGCACGTCATTCCAGCACATTTCACCTTGAAATAACCATACGTGATCACAGTGTTCACTTTCTTGTAAATTGTTAGGTTCTCCTTTGCACTAAGCATTGAATGGAAAAGGCTGATTGGTGCCCATCCATACTCAATTGCCTTCCTCTTCACGATCAGTCCCGCCAATCCACCAATACATGAGACGCCACTGAAATCTAACAATTAAAATCGTTCAATGTGTTTATTTATTAATTTATATGTGTGCCCTTCTACTACTATTGAAATAGTGGCTTCAAAAATTGTAGAAAGGGTTTGGATGAAAGGAAATTTCTCCGAATTGGCTCTTAGGCCAATTCTTAAATTCAAATTTAGGTCCTAAATGCCCCAAATTAACGAAAAATGATCGTTTTCAACAATCAGCAACAATCACACAACAATACATGACGTCAATGATTGTTGACCAAATATTTTTTTTGGACAAGCCTCGAACTTTTCGGGAACGTCCAGTAACAATGGTCTGGCGGCAACATACCAGCAAGGAGTCCGGCAATTAATCACTGGTTGTTTTCATTAACAATTAGCTAACACACGCAGCTTTGCTTAATAATATTTAATTATCTGTTTTAGACTCGGGGTGTTGCATGCATCAAGTCACTGTAGGAAGTGCAGGCGTTAAAAGGTGGGGGGGGGGGGGGGTAAATGAACTTACCAGTGTGGTCGTTTAGTAAAACGAGTTGGAGGGGCGAAGCAGGGCTTAATCAGCGTTTACAATGCTTTTAAATAGCTGAATTTCATGTAAAACTGACGTCTTTCTTTATCCAGGTATTTTGGCGTGTGCCAGATTCTGTTTGTTAGTATACGAATTGGGAGAGGATATCTCCTCGAGCAAAGTGTGATGATGCCAACGGAGCAAGCGAAGCGAGGGACGTGGCTAGTAAAAAAATAAAGTCATTTGTTAATTTTCTTCAGCAACTTCTTCCCTAACCTCCTTGTGAGGATCAACGTGTGTAATTCGTGGAACGTATAGGACAGAAGGAAACATAGACGACAGTTAAAGTAAATAGGAATTAGAGTTTAGTCATAATAAACATTTTAAGTACAGAACGTGTTACCAGAAACGAGTCGGCAAGGGAAGTGAAGAGTAAACAAACTTTACAACAGTATAGCGTCTTCCAAGCCTCACTAACAATTATCAGTGCAAGACACCGCTATCTAATGCTATTGTTAAAAGCGTATTATTACACTCTCCTTTATGGATCAGTCATAATTATATCTGGATCCAATACTCCTCAACTCACTATTTTGTTTCTTCTTGCTCTACTGCGAGTTAACTAGTTTAACCCTCCCAAACCTTACATGTCACTTCCTTGTTCTTTCCCTAGCACCACAAGTAGGAAGTCCACAGTAGGAATCTCGCTAATTTTATTCTATTAAGGTGCCGTAAAAGAATTTCGATAATCTTAATTCTTATGTTGGTTTGTGTGTCTTTCATTAGAGTTGTCTGTATAAGTAATGATTCAAACTGTGTTTTGCCGGTACTGTACAAACCACATTCTTAACCTTCGAACTCGTTTTTGTTTCCTAATGGGAAAAGTCACGTGTGAAATAATGTGACACACTTCGTTCCTTTCTCGGGAGAGGGAGACGATTTTGTTTTTTGTGTGACTGAATGTCGCCAGTTTTTACTGGTATAGGCCTAAATGCCGTTTTTACAGCAACTCCAAGTTAAGGGTGTAGTTAACGGTTCTATAACTAAGAATGTTAGAATCCTTTTAGGGAGTTTGAGATGGAATTAACTACTAACGTCACGGACTAATGGATCCAGATATATGAACTCTCCACAATTCAAACATGAATTGTGTATTATATGCCGGAACAGAAGTGGAGGAAGAAAGATTTGAGTTACAAAACAATCGAACGAGTTCGTACAGCGTGTTAACCAAGGTTGAAAACCAACGAAAACTTAAGGTTGATGACTTCATTTTTTTTTTCCAGTCGCAGCATCTTAATGCAAACGGGAAATCACAATAATGCTCCACAAAACCGGCCATATATGGGGAGGGGGGGGGGGGCCTACCCTATATAAATATTATCGAGATTCTGACTACGGACGTCAATAGAATAAGGATTACCAAGATTCCCACTGCGGAAACACAAACAAACAAAACTCTGATCTTAGTAAGTCGTGTAGATTTGTTGATGAATTTTGCTGTAGCCTTTTCGTCCACCGTTATGCATCCTCGCCTCCAGGGTGTTGAGAGATTGCTAACAGTGTTAATACGCAGATAAGTCTTTTTTAATTGCAACCTTGTTGTAGTAACTTTTTCAACTATAACCAACTTTACCTCAACAATCTGAGGCTGCATTGTTACATGAAAGCTTTGCACCGGTTTGTGACCATTCCCATTGTTACATTCCCTTACTTTTCTTTCTTGGATTTTCTTAATTGTACAGTTCCAGCAGAAAGTAAATTTACAAAACTTAGAATTATTGTTATAGTGAGGAGTGGTTAACGCTCGTTAAATCCTTTGAAACCCTTTGAGCGTAACAAAGGCATGCACGTGCCTTGGTTTCTGCTGATGCACGATATTTTCTCAGGTTCAACAATGTCATAATGCAACAATGCCTTTTTTTTTTTTTTTGCTATAACGACATTACGTTTGTAAATTCACTTTCTGCCGGTACTGTACAAACCACATTCTTAACCTTCGAACTCGTTTTTGTTTCCTAATGGGAAAAGTCACGTGTGAAATAATGTGACACACTTCGTTCCTTTCTCGGGAGAGGGAGACGATTTTGTTTTTTGTGTGACTGAATGTCGCCAGTTTTTACTGGTATAGGCCTAAATGCCGTTTTTACAGCAACTCCAAGTTAAGGGTGTAGTTAACGGTTCTATAACTAAGAATGTTAGAATCCTTTTAGGGAGTATGAGATGGAATTAACTACTAAAGTCACGGAATAATGGATCCAGATATATGAACTCTCCACAATTCAAACATGAATTGTGTATTATATGCCGGAACAGAAGTGGAGGAAGAAAGATTTGAGTTACAAAACAATCGAACGAGTTCGTACAGCGTGTTAACCAAAACTTGTGCAGTTGATGAAGACCTCTAACGAACAATTTGACTGAGTGAGAGGAATAAATACGGTATGGACCATTTCCAAACTACTACCTTATTCTTTACAATTAGGCCAGTAAACGTCTTCAGTTTCACGATGGACCTCCAGTGGTTAAGATGAGTTGGAAACATGTCTTAGGGCCTAGAGAGGGTGTTACCAACGCATGGAACTCCCATCACATGGTGGCAACACACTATTAAATTTTAGTGTGGAAGATGATTATTTTAGTAAGTTAGTACCTAAAGAATGCGAGGTCCTTTCATTTACATTTTATTATTATTTCTGACGCTACGGCTACATTGAAGCTATTTTTAATATGCATTTCTTAGAATTGGTTTTGAAATATTAGACCCGTTTTATCATTAGTACATGTGGCATCAGTCCATTTATCAAGTTTCATAAATTCTGCAATTTGCCAGTAAAAGTAGCTCCCCACTTGAGCAAACCGCGTATCTTTATTAATGAAATCGATTTTCGCGCTACATGGACGAGGTTCGGACGCCACAAGTGCGGCCGCAAGAATACCAGACGGATCAATTCATAGCGCCATCTTTTGAGAGCCACTGTAAAACAGAGCGAACGAAGGTATACGTGAGAGCGTACAAGCGATTTGTAAGCAAATACACTAAAAATAAAAAATAATGAAGTCTTTCAACGACAAAAACCTTACTGATGAGATAGATATATACCTTTAAATGTACATATGGAGACCCAATCATATTTACAATTTTTAAAGCTTTGGTTTGCTTTGATAAACATCTTCGAAACTGCAATGCCAAACCGAAACTGAATCTCTGTTCATAGCGTCAACGCACTGGCACGTTAATAACACTTGGCGCCATCTCTCGACCGCATGAGGTTCATGAGGTTTAACCGGGTTTAATGGCCGCAAGTACGAATGAGAATAGCGGCCTCCGACTATACTGTAGCTCCATCTGTTGCGGGCGCCGTGAAATAGCCAGTGGGAATGAGCGTCTGAATGACCTTGGCCCTCAGAAGGCCTGCCTTATTAATCACGCTACGCCGCCGAATAAACGCCTATGTACAGATGTCATCCAACGCACCAATACGTGTTAACATATATTATGTTTTATACACTTTTTATTGCGTTTTATTATTTTACTGTTCATATAATATTACGTCACATATATTACGTCCATATTACGTCTGTCACACTTTTTGGTCTGTTTTGATTCATACCAACCGTATTATTTTAAAACACCGTCTTAATAATTTCGTCGGTCTTCTGCAATCACCCCCCCCCCTTCATGTAATATTGCAATGTAATTTACATTTTCTTATATTTAAAATTTATGTATTGTTTTCAAATACATGTTTTCAAATACATGTTTTCAATACATGTTTTCAAATACATGTTTTCAAGTCCTCAGGTTACATTTTGGGAGTTTTTCTGTGTGTATAAATGGAATTGCATCTGAACTATTATTTTCGTAAATAATACGTCAAAAAATGAAGTTAATATGAACGCCAAAATGTGATGCAAGATTGTGACGTCACGTTTTGGAAACGCCCCACTCCTTCCCACTACAACTGTGTCACAATTATCACAATAAACCAAACACCCACCCACCCACCAAAATATGACGCAATATATGGAAGGCCCCCTATTGACGACTTGTTGACTGCTCTGTACCTCCAAATACAAGGGTTCCATGAAGAAAACGAACAACTGCGAGTGTAAACAAATACTTCAGAAACTAAAAAAAAAAAAAAAAAAAAAATTTTCGGAAAAAGAGACTCAAGAAACAGATGAAAAATCTCGAAAAACTTCTCAAAGTAAAGCAACACATAATGAAAGTCTTCAGAACAAGGAAGAAACTTTCCCATCGAATTTCTCAATAGTCTAACCCCTTCTGGGATACCTGTACATAAAGTCAGACTGAAAGTTGGTGTTGTAATTACGCTGCTTCGTAATCTAAATACTTAACGAAGCTTGTGCAACGGTAGAAGACTTATCGTTATATTAATGTATATGCTAACGTCATCTTGGCAGAACTCGTAATGTAACCGGCAGAATGCCAAACAATTGTCATACCATGAATTCAGTTAGCACCTGCTAACTCCAAATTGCTCTTCACTTTGAGGAGACGCCACTTCGACATAAAAATAGCTTTCGCAATTGCTATTATGAAATCTCAAGGGCACACTTTTGGACAAAGTGGGGATTTATTTACCCCAACCAGTATTAGCACATGGTCACTTATACGTTACCATCTCGTGGGTAACTTCAGAAAAAAAAATGTTCATGTACAAATACTAAACTCTGACAAACAAATGTAAACGTTAAGGGCAAAAGGCAATGTTTTGCGGAAAATATAGTTTGTAAAACCGCTGTAACCGCGCACAAGAACAGCAGCAGAGGCAGGTCGTCTTTAAATCGCAACACATGGCAATACAAGCAATCACTTTATTGTCACTTACATAATAAAGTGACACTAGCATACATAGCGATAAGTCTTATACCGTTGCACAAGCCTCGTTAAGTATTCAGATTACGAAGCAGCATAATTAATGCACCAACTTTCAGTCCAAGTTTATGTACGGGTATCCCAGACGGTGTTTGAGCATTGAGAAATTCGATGGGAAAGTTTCTTCCTTGTTCTGAAGACTTTCACTTTCTGTTGCTTAAAGGGCAATTACATCCATTTTGACATGCATGTTTGACTTTTGGATCACTTAAACAATAACTAAACACAAGAATTGCGGTAAGAATACGTTACTTACGTCCGATATAACAATTTAATTACTGCATCACCAAAACACGATACGGAGATCGCCATTGTTTTGCTGGAACACGCAGAAATTAATGCCGACAGATGTCACTTTTCGATTTCGACTCACAGCCGATTGAGATAGCTGTATTGACCGTGAGGAGCTCAAGCGTCTG
>JAHWFP010050163.1:104884-129515 GCA_023313725.1 Lithobius niger | reverse complement strand
CAATTTTGTGGGAAATTTTATCCAGTAAGAATTATCTGCACCCCTGGGGAAGGCCACCAAGGTTAATCCTATTAGCCAAGTTAATCGCACCTACTAATAGTTCGAAAGTTAAATGTAACTAGATCATTGCTAATAGCGGTAGCAATCTTCAAGTTTTCATTTAACGTCTAAAGTATTAGTAGGTGCGATTAACTTGGCTAATAGGATTAACCTTGGTGGCCTTTTCCTGGCTGAATGACATCACTACTATCAAAAGCCGGGCGGCTTCTCTTATATCAGTTTTGGTTTTGGGCTGTTATCACAACATTCATAGGACTGTGAATGTACAAAGGATCACACGGTAATCGTCACCTATACCTTTTTTTTGTCTGGAGGAATTTTTTGTCTATAAATTAACTCATTCATAATTTTCACATTTGCCACTACCCAAATCCTAACCTAACCTAACCTACCCAATTAACCGTTACGTCAGCCAAAGTGACACGGTTTGGTATATTGTATGCCCATGCTTCACATGTTTAAGTTTATAATCGCTGATTTTCGTTCCCTTTGCTCACTCAATCAGCCCATCCCCTTTCAGTTGCCCCTCCCGAGGTTATTGTTAATCACGCAATTAAACTGGAATTGCTCACCCAATCACAATTAATTTCATGTATTGGCGGATCGTCTACTTGGCGGCAGCATGTGTTTAGCGTAACCAGCAAACTCGGCACTTATTTTTTCCTACTTGTTGGATACTGTGCTCACGATCTGCATTTTGTTTTCATCTTGCAATGAAAGACTCTCGGTCTCGTGAACGAATTTTTTTTTTTTAACCGTTTATTAGATGCAGAGCCATGACCCGAAGCCGTACGCCCTGTAGCCTATACCATACTACCAAAGATGGAGCGACTAGAGAAGATGGTTTATTAGCAGATCTGGACTATTCGTTTAGCGACCAAAAATGTTCAGAGAATGCAGGGTGGTGTGACGTCATATTATCTGTTTCTGCCAAAGTGACCGAATAGCCACACCAGAAGGCAGCACAGGTTCTCGTAGGAGGCGAGAAAAAAAATGGTGGCATCGTTACTATGGTAACCACCGCTACAGCGACAATACCTTCGGAAATTGGTGAAATACTCGTGCGTGGACAACATCCGAAGTTGAAGAACTTATTCTGTGTTCGATTCAAACCGTATTCAGTTCGTTAGAAGAAACGTGAACCACGGAAAAACCTTAAGCCTACGTGGCCACTCAGATCGCTTCTTTAAACACAAAAACATACGTTATACTTAGCATTACTTGTAACTACAACTAGTTTTAAAATTTATTGTTGGACTAAAAAAAGGAAACTTTGATCAGACAGTTCTGATTTATCTTAAAATTATTTTAATGTCATAATCTGACATATGATAGTGATTGTTAAGTGATTAATTTGTATTCTTATTGTGATCAATTTGAGTTAGTTATGCTAAATAGCTCGATCCCCATGATGCTTTGCGTTTCCTTGTGGAGGTAGTAAACGTCACTTGACCTGCAGCATGGTCGTCTCCGTGTGTTTCCTGTAAGATGGACATCTCCTTCTCGCAACATGGCTGTCTCCTTCGTTCAATACTTGGCCCAGGCCAAGTTTGTTTTTAAATATTGTTTTAATGTTAGGAGAACTAGGGCTCTTGGTGTTTCTTGTCCTACCATATATCATTCTTCTTTGCATACTACCGCAACATAACATGACGACAATACAGCGACACTTCCGCCTCTTTGCAGCAACAATGTATTCTGACAGTTAACTACTGAAACAATGCGCGTATAACACTTAAGCATGTTATAATAGACTGTTGGATAGCAAAAGAAACAATGGTTACAACAAACATTTTGCATTTACGCGTCTTTTCAGAGCCACGTGCTTCTAGCTACAACCCCCATTTTAGGAACAAAGCACTTCTCCGTACTACTCTTTACCTGTGTGCCAAAATTGAGATATGTGAACTTTCCCTAACGAGCTGTAGACGTATCTTTATACCCTATGAGATTTATCATGGGGGCCCTGTCCTTAGCTTGTAGCCAGTAACACAAATCAACGTTCTCCAAAAAGGACACGTTCCCACACTTTCATGTTGGAGTTTTCTTCGTTACCGGACCCAAGACACCGGATTCCAACAATTTTCTAACATTTCTACCGCGTGAGGAATTTTCACCAGTGGCCTGAAATCACGTACAAGTTCGTTATAGTTCAAAGACACAGTCTGCTAGTAGCTGCCTTTCCACTTGGCGGCGACACACTAGCGTGTGTCTCGATTATTTTTTTTTTTAATTGTTGCTCTGTAATAAATGCGTAGGGATATATTTGGCCAAGGAAGCACACAAGAATCTCATTTGAAATACACCGAGGCTGACTTTTACTGTAATCAATAGCTTTACATTAGAACCCAAGAATCAAATTCGTTAAAACTGATTAGATTGTTTTAAACTGATTTATTAATCCCTCGCTGTGCACGCGTATGCCACTTCAGAAGCAAACAAATTAGATTTCAAAAATCTAACTCAGTTGTGGTAATCTTATATTTTAATGCATGATGATAATACCCAAATCTTAAATCAGTAAACCGCATTTCAGTCAGCTCTGATTTTGTATTAGCATGCATAAACACTGGTGGACATCGCTGCAGGAAGTTTTTAATAATTATACGCAAGAAGCAATTAGAATTTCACAAGAAGCAAGGCAGCACGCCCCACGGCCCCGCGTCTGGATGAAGGAATTGCATTGCGGGAAAGCTTGAGCCGTATTATTTTGTTTCCGTCAGCATGGACATGAACATGGTTGGTAGAATTGAACAGAAGCGATTAATACAAAGTGGGTTTCAGTAGCCGTGAGGGATGCACTGATTGAGTGAGTGAGTGAAGTGAACGAAAATTACCGTTTGCTATAGTGTCCGCGGCCTAACTTGAGTTCTCCGCAGAACGTACACAGATAATCGATTGTAGGTTTTCAGTAGCAGAGTGCCTTGTTGATATCCAAGTTGGTTACAAAAACAATGGCGGCCATCGATTAAAGCCACCCCCTCCAGGAAGACATAGCCGCTCACAAAATACTTGCAGGACTCAAGATACACCACGCACACAATAGTCATTGTGCTCAACAATTTAACAACGATTCAACAATTTAAAGACGACTGATGTTGTTTACGAAAAGCTAGTGGTCTTATTTGCCGCTGCCGTCTCTGTGAGAAAATGTCATCGTTTTTATCTTGTGTTTGCTTTTATAATAATGGTAAAAAAAAAGTTTTTATAAATGTTTGCTGAACTCATTTCCAACGTCCCAGACACAATTTTGTCAAAACGGCACAGGTAGAGTTGCAAAACAATCATACTTTCGTGTTCTGCTGCCGAAACAAACTAAAGGCGTCAAACCAAACTGGGGCTCCCTCCTGATATCCCAGTGATTGTCTGAACTGTTTCTTGTCATTGCATGATGCGCGTTTATTTAAAAAAAAAAACTTTAAATATTAAAACGAAAAAATTCTTGGGGACTCCATCTCCAGCCTTGTCTGGAGTGGCAGTTTTCCCTTTCTTCCCCTATCCCCACCCTCCTTTAATAGCTATGATCCTAGTCGTGCCGGCTGGATTCCTGCTGGGCATTAGCTGGGCATGCCTATAGAGCAGTGACACGACGTAGTGTTATTGTATATAACTCTATGCTGGAGCCTTAATGGGTTAGCTGCAAGGGGCACTGCAGAGAGAAACAGAAGGGCGTCATACTGAAGCCGATGCTGTGAAGAGTGATTTGGTAGACCTAAAACGCGCGATTTTTGTTGTTGGAGAAAACAACGTTATTTTAAGCCTAAGAAATCCGCTCTTCCGTTGTTTTTCCCTCCATTTTTATTTAGTGCACCTTGTAGTTATGGCCTCCAAAACCCATACGTGTGCCAATATGTGTCACTGCTCTATAGCAACCAGCTTGCGGTAAAATAACAAATCACACGACATTGCTCCCTAAAGTTGTGCAAGATGTCGAAAGAGCGGCTTACGAGTGGCTGGCTGTCTTCGTTTTGAAATATCGCAACCGACCAAAATGTTGACTTGAGAAAGTTTGGTCTCTAATCATTAAAGCAGTTGAAAGCTTCTCTTCATAATGCTTCTTCCGGAAGTTGGCACACTTGCACGTCGATGGGCCAGACTTGCTTTTCTGCTCCAACCAATTAGTGATTATAGGACATTCCGTGACTGAACAAGTCAGGTGGATGTGTTCCGGAAAGACGTGTTTTAGCGTGGCGAAATCGAAATGGAAAGGGAAGCACATGTCAGCAGAAGTTAATTGAAACGTAATGATTGCAGGGCAGAGTCTTTCTCTGGAACCAAGAGTAAGTTGTTTATATGATTTTGGTGAACTCGTTTAGTCTTCTGGATGCTTCGATGAGATGGGTACCAGCAGTTCGTATCAAGTAGTGATAGTAAAGGGTTATTGATAAAAGCAGTTGGTAAGTAGCGCACAGTAATAAAATACATTGAAATCAAGAGAGAAATAATTTAAAATTTAAAAAATGTAGGAGTATCATGGGTCAATGCAGGGCCGAAAATAAGTCCGGCAACTAAAAGTTGAGTCGGGAAAACGGACCTCATTCTGAAAACGGAAGGTGGGACAAAAAAAATGGGGGTCTAGTCGAAAAGGTCAGCTTCACTACCCCCACCCTAATATTTTGTTTTTGGTATGCACCTTGGTTCAGTCGAAAAGGTCAGCTTCACTCCCCCCCCCCTCCCCAATAATGTTTTGTCTTTGGTACGCTCCTGGGTTCAGACGGAAAGGTCGACTTCACTCATCTCCTAATATTTTGTTTCTTATTGCCCTCGAAACATCTTAACCGGTTAATTTTAGCATTACATTGATCCTCAATGTCGTTTCCCTGGAGGTTTCTTGACTGCATGTAGCCGCCTGCTTGCAAGCCCACACTGCGCCTGCGCGGCGCAGCCCTTCTCTATAAAAGCGAGAGCGCTCACGCTTTCGTCATTCATTTTCCTCCAGAGGTTGCCTCGCGTCACCTCGCTTCCCATTTTCCACCCTTTCGTTCTGAATTTGGATTCTACAGAAGCTGAAGATGGCCGCCGCTCCGTTTGCTACTCTCTCCCGTGCTGTTCCTCGTACTTTCGTACTCGGCGAAAGATTGGTATTCAGCCATACTGTGGCTCATAACTCGCATTATCTGCACGTATTCGGTGTGGTTCTTTAACC
The DNA here is from genome assembly GCA_023313725.1 of Lithobius niger. Lineage (NCBI taxonomy): Eukaryota > Metazoa > Arthropoda > Chilopoda > Lithobiomorpha > Lithobiidae > Lithobius > Lithobius niger. The sequence continues at coordinate 124,309 of JAHWFP010050163.1, read as the reverse complement.
GCATCATCTGAATTTATTCTTTCAGATAAATTGCTAGTTTCTAGCTGCGAGAATGCAAAGGCGAGTCATTGCGTAAATGCGCCCTTACACACTTGGGCGGAGAGCTTGTGTTGGCTGATCGTTCTGTTAGCATGGTAACCAAAGACTAATCGTGCGTTGTTGGAAAGCCAAATCGTGCCTCACGCGACTAATGGACACGTATTCGTTTAGAAATCGGTTTAGGCCTTCTGAATTTAGTTCTGTCATACTTGCGTTATGTGGACGAGACCAGGAAACCAGACGATTCGATCGTTAAAACAACATGGAGGAGGCTGACAGTTTTGGCTGATAAAATATCTTATGCTCGTTTTATCGGTGTTAAGGAGGCTTGATTGGCTGGTGGCTGCTGTATACTGCTTCCCATTGGTCAACTATCGGTAGAAAATTATGAAGGTATATTCTCTAACAAAAGTTATTTACATAAATTTACTTGCGAAAAACTTTATTTCATATCCGTTTATCATTGCTCTAATTACACCTACACCTTTTGTCTTATCGTTTGAGTTGGTAGATTGATTTAAACTCTTCTGTGTAGAATCAATAATTTGTTATTGGGTCTTATTTGCCGCTTTCAGCACAAAAGGAATGTAATTTGAATTTGCAATTGCAGTTTCAAACTATATGCATAAATTCTGGAACTTGAATTTACCAGATTCCAATTTGGACTCCAGTTGTGGATTCCAATTTGTTTGACTTTTTAAATTACGAAATTCGAAACGTTAGTGAGAAAGTACGTAAGCTTGCAGTGTCGGGAACAAGTGCGGCTTGAAATGGAAAGTATAAGGGGGGGAAAAAAGGAGAAAAAGAAAAGGGAAAAAACCAGTCCAGTTTATTTTTCTTTCAAACTTCTCACTGAATCTAATTGCTCGTATTTTGGTGTAAAGGGATTGCAATCGTCTTGAGACGTGAGAAAAGGATAAAAAAAATCTTTTCGGGGAAAAAACGAAATGGACAATATATTTTTCTAGTTTTCTCTTTTATTTGTATTCCCGTTGTCACCAATTTCTTCCACTTCCTAGCTCTATTGATTTCGAGTTTGTGTCGAGTTGTCCACTTACTTTTTTTGGGTATGGCATCTTTTTTTTTTTTTTAGTGTATTGATTTTAGTTCTTTTTATTTTTCAAGGCAGACAAATGCTTGGGGAATGGCAAAGGGGATTATTTCGCCTGCTTTTTTTTTCACAGCAATGTTTGGAAAAAAATGTGCTTGAGGTTATCGCCAACTGCCAATTTACTGCCATTTCGTACTATTTGTTGTTGATTTCATCATATTTGTATCAGCCAGAGTGAATTTATTCACTCGCTCTGTCCGTTGATCTGATGGCAAAATGACGGCTGTTCAAAGTCTCGAGTGTTTAACGATTTCGAAAAAATTTTATATACATAGTAGCCATCATGTTGCAGGTGAACGACGAAATCACGACGTTTCGGTTCCTAGATCTGAACCGTTTTCAAGTGAAGGGCTTAAAACACATCAACCAACAGAAAAACAAAAAAAAAAAGAACAGAAGAAATTGCCAAATCGTCAATGTAAAGGAAAATATTCCTTCTTGTCCTATAACAGCCACTCGCCTGTTCTCAGTCCGCCGATGGTGCCGTCGTACCGTTTGCGAGCTTTAGAGTCGTTATACTACAACGTCACTTCTTCACGTGACTCAAGATTTGCATGTGCGATAGAAGCCATCATTGAAACGACGGTCCCGTGACAGCATGAACGCCAAAATTGTGTCGTCATAAACCGGGAGCAATGACACATCACGAAACTAGCTCTAACATCTAAGCGGTTGTAACATCTAACATGACCGAAAAACGGTTTCCAATATTCAACAGAAAATTTTCTAGATGATATATTTTAAAATAGATTTTTACCAAGGGATTGATTAACGATAAATATAGACCCTTAGAACAGTACTTGATGTAGTGTATCAAAAAATATGATAGGGATCTCGTTTGGAAGGAACGTCCGTAAAAATGAGACCTCGCTGCTGTCAGCAATCGCGTTTCAATAACCAGCCAGAATTTCGTTAAATCTATGCAGAAAACCTTTATTTTATTTTATTTTATGAAGTATAAAATCTCTCTAGAAAATTTATATAACTTTTTCAGAAACTGTTGAATTCTATCTACAGAATTATGCAAAATACGTTGGATAGAATTTCCTACAGCTCTGCAGAATTATATAAAACTTTACGTGCCCAAAGGGAAACACATTCAAGATCTCTAGAACGTTTTCTTAATTTTTACTCCTTAATTCAGCACGTCCTTAGTGACTTAAAGATAACAGTTTATTCCTTTATTTCACTAGGTTCTCACAGAAATGAAGATAATTACACTTAAAATAACTTTTCTTTATTTAAAAAAAAACAACAAAATTTGCCATGTGGCAATTTACCATTTTAGCCGATTTGGTGACCGTAGCTCACACTGATCAATATTTACTGGTAGGCCATTCTACCGGCCATTGTGTAATAGTTTTGGTGGGTTATCTACAGGAAATAAATTAAAATTTTGCGTGGAAGAGAAATCGTTTTAACGTTGCCATAATTTGCAACGTGGTTGCATTAAAGTCACTCGGCGTGATTTACAGCCGTTTCGCGTGTTAGTCAACCCCACGCTGTGAAAATCAAAGGTGGTGTATAACTAGCGAAAGGCATTGCTTACAAAACAGAACTTTCAAATATTACCGGAGGTGAGGGGGGGGGGGGTCCGGAAGGGCAGGAGCTGGAGGTAGGTTCGGATCGGGTTGGTTGGCGCTTATCGGAAATGAAAATAGGGCTTCTTTTTTCTCCAAAATGTCTAAATACTTTGTTTTTCTTTTTTATGCCCCACCCCTGAATGAATTTGTATTTGTACACTTCCCTTTACAGTGCAGGAGGGAGCGGCCCCCCCCCCCCACACACACACACTGCAGGACGCCCCTAACACTACAGGGTGGGCCTCTTGTATTCGAGGCTTTCCCAAGGATCCGAATTCCTGGATGAGCCAAATCTGATAGTGGGAGGAGGAGGACGAAGCACACCGGATACATATTTGCTCGCTGAAGCCTAAAATTTAATAGTGAAGCCCAACTTCGTGAAAGAATTTTTTTTAGGCTTGCCGTTTCAGAATAATTTTCAAAACTGCGAAATTATGCTGAACTATTAAATATTAATGCTTGTTTCAAGTTGTGAAGTATACTCGTATTTATGAATTAAAAAAACACTACTGAAAAACCAGTCACTAAACATTAGGATGTAACTGATATCTTAGGCCTAATACGCCCCCACAAATCCTACTGTGTAGGCAGTATGCCCCTTAGTCCACTTGATTCTGTTTCATACGTGTAGAGTGTGTTTTACAAATAAAGAACAAATCACAAGGTACCGAGTTAACGTAGCTTAAAAGTCTTCATTTAAGAGCGGACTCGTATGAATGCAAGACCTGAGAAAGACAGAAACGGCAACTGCCCTACTTGTACACGAGCTCAGGACCTGCCGATTACTGGCCGAATGCTCTAACCGCTCCAATACCCGGGTGGATCTGCTTGCTGGCTGCAGCTGAGCTTAGTAGCTGTTTAATTTTTCTCAGTAGTGACTTAAAGGCCACAAGCATACACAAGGAGGGAAAGCAACTTGCTTCTTGGTCTTTACACTAGATGCAATGCTAGTTATCAATAAAGAAGAAATCACAAGGGAACCGGTTAACGAAGCAAACATTCTGCATTCTTGTGAGAGTATAAGATAGACTAATCTGAGAAAAAAAGAAAAGACAACTGCCACAACTGCGACTCGAACCCAGTACTTTCCACTTACCGGACGGGCGCTGAAACCGGAGTGGTTCCTGGCTTCAGGCTCCGGCCAAGCTTAGTAGCCGTAGAAAGGTTAAACAGCTACTAAGCTCGATGGTGCTGGTAGCCAGAATCCGTCCCGGTTGCCAGGATCTGTCCCGGTAACACAGTGATTAGAGCGCCTGGCTAGTAAGTGGGAAGTTATGAGTTAGAGCTCCAATCGGGGCAGTTGTTTTTCCTTCTTTCACAGCTGTTGCATTTTTGCGTGGTCATCTTTAATGCACTCTTTTTGCTTTGTTAACCCTTTGCCTTGTGATTTACTCTTTGTTTATTGCTCGCTTTATTTCTAGTCTGGAGGCAAAGAAGCAAGTTCTCTTCCCACCATTTAGGTCACCAATGCGAAGGTTGAACAGCTACTATGCTGGGCAGGAGTTTACAGCCAGGTTCCGTCCCGGTAGCACAGTTGTTAGAGCACCCGGTTAATAAACGGAAAGTCCTGGGTTCGATTCCCAGTCATGGCAGTTGTCTTTTCTTTCTTTCTCAGAATTATCCTGCATTCTCACCTGTCGTTAATGCAAGTCTTTCATGGCTACTGTTTGCTTTGTTAGTATGTCTACCTACTAACGTAGGTTTGAAATTGCATGTATTTGCTGTGTTAGCGTATGTATACGTCTGACTTTGGGAGTTTGAACATTTGTTAAACAAACTGTGTGCTTCTTAGAGACCTGGCTCGTTGGTCAGCCTCCTATGCACCATGAATTTCATCCAAGGATGGAAAATCGTTCGAGATTTCGGGATTTTGGCTACTTTTTTTTTATTGCTGTTACGTTGTGAATTTTTGAGAACTGGAGGGGCGTATTGTCATTCATCCTTAAAGTCACGTGTGCCGCAGGATTTTATCTCTGTTTTCAGGCTTCATACTAAAAAGGTTTCGAAGCTTAATGATTCAACAAACCAACCATCTAGTGTTGGGTGGTACCTGAAAATTTTCAGTCGGTGCCGGTACCAAGTTTAGTACCCCGGTACTCGGTTTTATCCGGTACTTATGGAAGAGGCTGTATTTGGTAGTGGTGCTAACACCCGATTTTTAAATAATAAATTTTATTGAAAAATGTGTTTTGTTGATATAGTTTTAATGGAAAAATGTATATATGCTTCCTTCCCCCCCCCCCCTCTCACCCCGATTCACACTTAATGCATGTTTCACACATATTTGATTAAAAAAAACCATCTTCTCTAAAATTTGCTATCCAAGTAGAAATGCAAATATAAACAAACACTGGTTGTAGCATCAAAGTTATGCATATCATATCAAAAAACAAAACTGATAAAAGGGGCCGCCAAGTTCCGAATGGTTCGGCCCTTCAAAGGAGTGATATCAACACACCAAAACATTCTCCAAGTTAATCGGACCGCTTAATAGTTCGAAGGTTAAATTAAAACTAGAACATTGCTACTTTCGGTAGCAATGTTCAAATTTTCATTTAACGTCCGAAGTATTATTCGGTGCGATTAAGTTGGCGTATGTCCAACTTCATAGCTGGAAACTCGGTATCGATGAATAATCACCCTATGGGATTTAACAAGGGGATGAGTAAATTAGCTAGCTAGCTAGTAGCTAGTTAACACATTTACAACGTTATTGAGGGTCAGATTTTGCATTGAAAGCAGCTTAGCTGGCATTCCTACACGAGTTAATTTTTGTCAGGTGGATCATTGCTCTCGATTTCAGCACAATTTAAGCTTTGTACCGCATTATTATTTTTCCCCAAGAACCTGAAATGTGCCCAACTATGCTTCAAGATATAAGACACTGACGCTATGGCGCAGCGCTACAATGGTTTACAACCTTGCCAATTGAAATGATGTGATGTTTGTTGTGAAGATTGTTGCCTGACTTGGCGCGACACACTAGCGTGTGTCTAGATTTGGCTCCACTTTGTGCTTTTATTAGAATTCGAATTTACCATTGTTGATCTTTAGCTGATTGTTGCACTGCTTTAAGCCCTACAACACAAGGACTAAATGAACTATTGTTATAATTTTAGCCTTCTTTGTTGCCAAAACATCTTAACCTGATAATTTTGCATTACATTCCTCGAATGTGATTTCCCCTGGAGGTTTCTTTTTCCGGTGCGCAGCCGCCTGCTTGCATGTCCCTACTGCGCATGGGCGCGGCAGTACTCCCTTATAAAAGCGACAGCGTGCACGCTATCGGCATTCATTTTCCTCCAGAGGTGTCTCCATGCCACCTCGCGCCGGACTTCCCCTGTCTTTCGCACGGAAACTTGGATTCTACCCGATGATGGCTGCCACATCCGAAGCTCCCATTTCGCTCGCCGCTCCCACTCATGCTCTCTCTCGTCCGCAAACTACAACTCTCTCTCTGGGCAATCGCTGGATCTCCGCCCTCGACCTCGCCGCCGTCGGCCCAATCCCCACCGCCCCACTCCTAGATGCAAGCGCCGGCGCCTGCTCTGACTCTCCCTTGCAACCCGGCCAACGCACCCCGCCGGCCGAACCCTTGGACCTCTCGGCCCTACATGAGGATCTTCAACGGGCTAAAGCCGTCTACCGTGAAGCCAAAAGAACCCTTCAACAGGCCGTTGCATCGTCACGTTCGCCTGCCCGCAACTCTCCATTGGATTTATCAACAAACTCTTCCCGTAAAGGACAAAGCGTCTCCCGCAGCACAGTCCGGAATATCGTCCAAGCAACGGTCCGTGAGATGCAAGTCAATCCCATGCCGCCTCCCTCTTGCATGTCTTCGGCCCGACTCGCCCGTACGCAAGCCTGGATAGCTTCGACCTCCAGCCGCGACTCCCTCAAGCGCGGATCAACGTCTTCCCCTGGCGCCCAGAAGAAACGCAAGCCGTCTCTCTCTCGCCCGCAAGCATCTCCTACTGCCGCGGCTACCACGGAAGGTCTGCCGCCCGCTTTCCCACTCTCGTCCGGTAAACGGATCCACTTCCCAGATGACGCCGCCGACGACCAGGCATTCCCGCTGGCCTCGCTCCTAAAGACGGTCGAAGAAACCTTCACCGATTGCTTCTTTTTCAAACCTACACAGTCAGCTGACGCTCCTGTAATCAACCGTGGGCTGAAAACTGGTTTCGGCTTTGCCCTGAGAGACAAAGACACCAAACCCCGCAACCTTCTAGGGCAATCCACCACGCTGCTTACCTGCCTCCTCCGCAATGAAGGCTCCCTGCTCGGCAAAGGCGACCCGCTCGTCCTCGACAAAGAACTGCAACCACCTCGACCAGGCCGTGAAAACAGCTTCTTTCGTCCGCTAGGCGATGGCGCTACGAACCCGAACTACTTCGCCACCTATCCAGAATGCGAATTCTTAAGCAGTGAAGTGAAGATGGATTTCGGCACCGCTCTATCAATCCCCAAGAAAGCGGACATCCCAACTTTCATCCTCTATGAAAATGACAAGTGCCTTCGGCTGAGTCTTCGTGCCGCGTCACAAGCCGACGTTCTCAATACTGCGGTGAACGCCTTGTGCGAGAAATTATCTCCGGACGCAAGTCCCGAAGAAATACGCAATCTTTCGTCTCGGAACTCGGACTCTTTCACGCAACTCTTTCAGAAGGCTAGCTTCGCCACGTATCACTCCATTAATTGGGCCGCCAGAGCCCTTCTCAACAACACTCTACTCCTCCGGGATATTGCTCTTTCGTCCGCCAACAACTTGAACGTCTCCACGACGCACCGACTCCGCAACCAACCCATCCATGAGTCTGACACGCTATTTCGTGGTCTCATCCCGACACTCGCCCCGCATCTGGATATTTCCAGGAAGCCTAAGCCGCAGAAGCAAATTTCTTCTAACTCTCGCCCGGGATTCAGAAATAAACAGCCCAACCCCCGTCCACCGCAATATAGTTGGAACAAGCCACCGGCTCCCCCGCAGCCCCTCCATCTTAACGACTCTCGTCCGAGAAACCCGCAGCCCTTTCGGACGGACCAGCCTCGCTCTTGTTTCGCCCCACGTAACCAAAAGCGAGCCACTACTCCAGATCGACGAAGCCGCCACTCGTCACCAGGCAAAACCAAATTTCGCAAGACTCAACAATGACACCTCCCTCCCATCTTGCTTTCCAGTCAGCGCAAGACTACACCGATTCCTCCCGGCTTGGCGATCTCTGTCATCAAACCCAGAAGTCCTCTTCATCATCGAACACGGCTTTTGTACGATTTTTCTATCAAACCCACCTCTTCTCCCAACACCACCTTGGGATTTCTCCCCACCCACAACTCCAGCACTTTCGTTCGAGGTCTCGGAGCTTCTCCGGAAAGAGGCGAGAAGGGAATGCCACGAACCAGGCCTGGGCTTTTACAGCTCCATCTTCACCCACCCAAAGAAGTCAGAAGGCTCCCGCTTGATATTCAACATGAAACCTCTCAACACTTACATCCAAAACGATCATTTCAAAATGGAAACTCTCGAATCGATCCGCCTTGCATTCAAACAAAACGACTGGACAGTCTCAATAGACCTGGAAGATGCTTACCTCCACGTCCCACTTCACCCGGCTGTCACCCATCTCTTTCGTTTCATCTACAACCAAAGGGTCTACGAATTCCGCTGTCTTCCCTTCAGCCTCAATGCAGCCCCCAGAATTTTCACAACGGTCCTCAACCCCATATTGGCGATCCTACACCAAAACAAAATTCAAGCCAACGCTTATCTGGACGACTGGGCCCTCAACGATCCGGACCCTCTCAAACTGGAACGAAACAAAGACTCCACCATCTCCCTCTCAAATCAACTGGGCTTCGGGGTGAATTACTCAAAATCTCGCCTAACACCAGCACAAGTCTTCACCTTTCTAGGAGCCTCCTTCGACCTCCGCACGGCGAGAATTGCCTCATCCCCGGAACGTATAGAAGACCTGCTTCTCCACACCCGTCACTTTCGGTCGAAACCAAGTTTCTCTCCACGGGAACTGAACTCCTTCATCGGGAAAATGGACGCAATGGCGAATCTGGTCCCCTACGGCCGATGGATGGTAAGACTGCTCCACCACCATCGCATCGACAACCAGTCAATCAGAACTTCCCAGACTTCAAGTCCCCATCAGCCCCAACTTTCCCTTGGACTCCCTCCTTTGGTGGACAGACATCACCAACCTCACAAGGACACAGCCTCTTCACGAGCCATGCCCCGATCTGCTCATTTTTACAGACACCTCGAAGACCGGCTGGGGCGCCCATCTCGGCAAACAAGAAGCCTCGGGCCTCTGGTCCCCAAACTGCACAGATCACATCAACTACCTTGAACTACGAGCAATCCTACTTGCCCTTCAACATTTCCTTCCGAAAATCAAAAACAAGACGATTCAAGTCCAATCCGACAACACGACTGCTCTAGCCTACATAAGGAAAGAAGGGGGGAACGAAATCCAGATCTCTTCACGGCCTACCATCAGAAATTTTCAATCTCTGCATACCGCACAACATCACTCTCCTTCCCCTCCACATCCCAGGCTACAGGAATGTGATTGCCGACTCTCTGTCACGCCAGAAGCCGCCGGCGGGCGAATGGTGCCTCAAGAAATCCATTTGCGAATCTCTCTTCACCATCTGGGGAACCCCAATGATAGACCTGTTTGCCACGAAGCACAATCCAGACTTCCCCTCTACATAAGCTCGATTCCGGACGACAAAGCAGTAGCAGTAGACGCCCTGACGTTCCCATGGCACAACCTATACGCCTACCTCTTTCCTCCCTTCAAGCTCCTTCCACAAGCCCTCCTAAAAATCCAAGAAAGCCAGAGCTTGTTCCTTCTCATAGCCCCCCTATGGCCATCAGCAGCATGGTTCCCGCTCCTGCTAGAACTTCTAGTCGACACTCCAAGAAGTCTGCCTCCTCATCCAGATCTTCTGTCCCAACAGAAAGGGACAAAACTGCACCCGAACATACCAAACCTCAATCTACACGGGGGGCTACTATCATCAAACTCCTCAAAGAGGCTGGGATTCATCGAGAAGAGGCGGAACGCATTGCCTCAAAGGCAACCAGGGAATCCACTAACCGGATGTACGACAGCCACTGGTCTAAATGGATTCGTTGGTGTATCACAAAACAAGCTGATCCTATCAACCCACCTCTTCCCACCCTCCTGAACTTCTTCAGAGACCTGTTCAACATCGACCAACTCAAAGGCTCCATAATCTTGGTATACCGATCTGCCCTAAACACCGTCTTCAAAGCCGCCAACAGCACGAATCTACTCGAAGACTACTGCATTTCGGCACTCCTACGCTCTTACGAAAACGAAAGACCTACAACCAGGAGATTCATAACAGACTGGGACCTTTCACTCATCCTCCAGTCACTAACGAGTGAACCATATGAACCCCTTCAGGACACCTCCCTTCACCTCATGACCCGGAAGACGGTCTTCCTCGTAACTCTCGCAGCAAGCCTACGGTGTTCGGAGATCCAAGCCCTCTCGGCAGACCCAGCATATTGCATCTTCGGCCCCAACTTCTCTCTGTAACTCTCTACCCAAGATCGACTTTCAGAACGAAAACACAAAAACCGTCGGAACCACCGAAACCAATCTCTTTCCCGGCGCTATCCTCCCTAGTTGGCAACGAACCTGAACGCCTTCTTTGCCCAGTCAGAGCCTTACGCTTCTGCCTAGCCCGGACCCGCCACGAAGACATCCGCCGCGGTAGGAACCAACTTTTCCTCCCAATTGATCCCTAAACGGGCGAAACATCTGCCGCCATGGTATCAAGATGGATTAAAAGAACAATCGAAGCAACCTACGACAAGTCCCCGAAAGAGAGCATGAGAGTGACGGCTCACGAAGTGAGAGCTATCTCCACATCATGGGCTCACCATAACGCTATTCCAATAGAAGAAATCCTAGCAGCAGCATCTTGGCGACACCAAACAACTTTCACCTCCCACTACCTGAGGGACATGTCAAGAGAAGAATCAGGACTACACCGGCTGGGACCAATCGTCGCAGCCAGAACCCTGGTCAACCCCCCATTAAGCACTCAGAACACAGAAGCAAGCCGTCCTTGAAGGTAGCAAGCCACCCAGATGAAAGCAAGTCACCTAGAAGGAAGCAAGCCACCCAGAAGGAAGCAAGCCATCGGAAGCAAGACTCCCAAACGGCCCTTTTCAGGGCCACCATATCCTACGAAAGAGACCAAGTTCCTGTTACTTAACCTGTTCTGAATAAAGTGCAAATTTTCTCTTCCAGACTAAAGATTTTTTGGGGAACGCCTGCGTGTACCCCAGGGCGCTCGTTGAGGCGGTGCCCGCCACCAAACGTGACGAGGTCTGCTGATAATGCAAAATTATCAGGTTAAGATGTTTTGGCAATAAAGAAAGAACATTTTGCCGGCCCCCAGCTAGGCCGGCTAAAAATGGTTTCTTTGTGCCTAAAACATACTTAACCTACTCCCGCCCTGCCTCCCCTCTCGAGTCACCGCCTGACACATTGAGAGAAAATGAATGCCGATAGCGTGCACGCTGTCGCTTTTATAAGGGAGTACTGCCACGCCCATGCGCAGTAGGGACATGCAAGCAGGCGGCTGCGCACAGGAAAAAGAAACCTCCAGGGGAAATCACATTCGAGGAATGTAATGCAAAATTATCAGGTTAAGTATGTTTTAGGCACAAAGAAAATGTTCTTTTTTTTGTGTGAAGGTACTTTGGATTAGATTAAGTTAGTTTTAAGTAGTTTTTAAGTTTGTAGAAGGAGCGCACGACGTACGGTCTTTAGGCTCTAGTAAATAAATTCAAATTCAAATTTTTCATATTAAAACAATACCGGTATTTTAACAATGCATGGTATTTGGTACCTGTGCATTTTTGGTACCGCGGTACACCGTGGGAACCGGTATACCGCCCAACAATATTTTTCGCCAGTAACGACATCAATATTGTCGATACTTCACCGTGGTGTGGCCGTTCTGTATATAAGGACCAAGTTTTTGGTCCTTGTATATTACTGCAGTAGTTTCGTGCTTAGGTGCAGTATAGTTAACTTCAGCAACTGAGTGATTGAAATGGATTTACTTACCACGTTTAGCCTTTGTTAGTCAGTCTCATTTTGGCAGCTTGACATTTTTGCATGGCGATGAACCAACTAGAAACTTCTCTTTCTGAAAGTCTGTCTTCACACGCACCTAACTCCTTCCTCTTGGCTTTTATTTGGCTCGTACGTACCTTAACGATATTGATTCACTGGTAGGGTCAGCAAATGCCCAAGGCCAGCTATATTGGAATGAGCATCGTCCTCTAGGGCCTCTCATCGAGTTGCTCGATTGCCAACGTCCAGTAATGTGTGTTCATATTCCCTGATGTCTACTTCTCTTACTCGCTCTCCTACAGGAATTATTGAATTGTGCTCTTCTGCCTAACTGTCTCCCATGGATGCTGCTTTGCCGACAAGATCTATACATATACACTGCATTATCGGAGGACAGGCAAAACAGGAACAGTCCGTCAACGATTGTCATTGTGGTCGAATTTAAGAGAATGAAACTAGGCTTAATTAACTACTACAGATAGTCGTTGTAGTGTCAAAATGAAATTATTAAATCCATTGACAGCTGTTTGGAATAATGACACACATAATTTGAAGAGCACTTTATTTTTACAAAGCATTTAGAAAAAAGTATCGCCTGATGTAATATTAAATCAAAATTTTTAAATGTATGAATATTTGCAAATGGAGAACTAAATTTGGCATATCTATAGTGCTTGAATAAAAATGTTTATGCATATGGTTTGTCATCTAGTAGTATAGTGGTAAAGAGTCGTGGTTGGCAAACGAGGAGGCGCCTCACAAATAAGAACCCATAATAGGCCTTTTCTTAACTCGGAAATGAAACAATGACCATGATGCTGATGGGTTTCTGGCTCATCATCCCTCACCTGTCCTTGCACTCAGACTAAGTTCGGAAAGCAGTAAATGGGTACTCGCTTCCATTTTGCTTACAACTGGTTTTCCAGTGGGACAATTTTGCTACAGTTCAATCAAATCTTTGTTAAGGTTGCTAGTACTGTCTTTCCATGATGTATGGCAAGAAATAGGAAGGGCAAAATATTAACATGAGCAGAAATGTTTGAGAACACGGGTGACAGCTGATAGTGGATTACTCAACACTCCAGCGTTGTGGCATCAATTGTAGAAAAAAAAACAGGACTCCTGACAGAGGAGTGGTCGGGCACTAATTCTCGACAGGAGCATGCTCATGTTTTTTTTTGTCAACAATTAGTGCCACAACATCGGACTGTTGAGCAAGCCACCATCAGCTGTCACATGTGTTCAAGCATTTCTGCTCATCTTAATATTTTTGCCTCTTGCCCTTAGAAGATTTATCTCCTTCCCTATTTCTGGCCATACCTCATGGAACGACAGTATTAGCAACCTTAACACAAGTTTGATTGAACTGAAGCAAAATTATCCCACAGGAAACCCAGTTTTAAGCAAAATGGAAGCAAGTACCCATTTCAAGTATGACCACTGCTCCAGTGCATTCGTAGCATACCATCGTTCACAATATAGAAGAAAGTGGCTACTCGTCCTTATATCTAGTTACGCTGCGAGTTGTGAGGTAGAAAAAGTGTGCTTACCATGTGATGGAAAATGTTGTCTTCATAAAACTGGACTTAATGAGGGTATGTTGTAATTACGCTGACTATATGATTTTAATAATCTATTACCCAAGTCCATTACGAGCTTGTTTGGGTTAACTCAAGACGATAAAACTTTATTCTGCACGTCTATAATAAATAATATAATAGCATGGTTTCGGCTTCAATATCGTCAATTCAGTAAGCCTCATTATGTAGATAAATGGGTATAAATCACGTGTCATTGTGTGTTGAACTTACATTAGATAAGCGTTGGTTGACAATCAGTCAAACGATGGCTGTATTATTCGCATAACGCATCACTGGTGGCTACTGTATCTTGTTTCCAGATAAGAAATATCGAACAAAAATATTTGAAGTGCTGTGTTCGTTTTTTGAATTTGTAAATTAATTTCATCAACAAAGGCTCCAAAGTAATATGTAAAACATATTTTGCAATCAGTGTGAAGTGTTTGACTTTCTGTTTCGGTACCCATTCAATTTTCGGTCACTAATTTATTTTCTTTTTGTGCTGCAATCTTCACAAAATTCTGCATCTGGCAATGCTTTGTCCTACCACTCGTGTTATTTCACTAAATGTAACAAAATGCATAAATGTGTCACTGAAATGCAAGTAAGAAGGTACAAGACTTTGGGGATAGGAGACTTTATAATACACCTCAACTAATAAAAATTAAAAGTATTCCCCTTTTCCAAGTGAATTTGTACGTGGACTTACGCAAACTGCATTTTATCATGGGCTTTTCTTTTTCAACAGGTAAGCCTCAGCAGACCTTCAACATTTAGTGGTGATTTGTTGCCCGCTCACATGTAAGGTAAGTAATGTCACCTTTTTTTAAATATTGAAAATATCAACTAAAGTGACTTCACTTTATTGCTGATTGACTTCTCTTCATCAAAAAGTGGAATTTAATTCGTTTGACAGTGTATATTATCCCTAAATTTATTACCCTTACGCGTAGTCATGGTTGAAAATTGGTGACACAGGACTCACGTTTGGACAGCCGCCATCACTTCTTTTCGGTACGCATGGTGAATTATGAAATTCAGTTAGTGCAACTATACTGTGAACCAAACCACAATGCTGTGTTTCTGTCGTAGGCTTAGAGAGGAGTATCTTGAACCATTTTTAAAGCGCTCACTTTCATTGATTACCTAGTTTTTCTTACCTCCCGTATGACGTTTTGCCCTTAATATCCACGTATATTTTTAATTAGGCTCCGTATCGGAGGTTCACAGCCCTCCGTTGTCGTACCACATAGTTACTGCGGTAAACTAGTACGTTCTTAAAGTCCTATGTGTACACTGGTTGGTAATGGGATTCGATCGCTTATCCTCTTGGATCAGAGACCAAGGACCTGACTACTTGGCTGTGCTTTGCTTGCGTCCTCTTAAAATCCTCTTAAAACTCGCTTCATGGTTGGACTTGGAGTTGGTGGGTCGTTCGTCCTTGGCAATAAAGATGGGAAAAAAAAGGTAAAAATGAAGGCACTAGTGATGGTTTATTAATTATATAATGTTCAGTTTCGATTATGCAAAAAAAATGCAAAAAAAAATGTGTTTTAAAAGTACGAGGATAGTATAACAACACTAGGTCAAAAGTAACTGTAACTTACTAAGATTTTGAGACCCTTTTGAGAACGATTACGCCGAAACTAGCTTTTGTATGTACCAAGCGTCCGCCATTTTGCTTTTCTGCTTGTACGATTTGCCACGGCACCAGCAGGCCGTAGATTTGCGTGTGCTAAACGGCTAAGACGACGTCATTATCTCCAAAGCAGGGGCGAAAAATCATACGCACACTCGAACGCAAAGTGAGGCATGTTTTTGTTCTTCAATGACGACGACTAAATTTAGATTAGGCCAAATTACATACTTTTAAAAAATGTTTTAAAAATGTATGGAAGATAAGCGTGCTCGATTGGCTATGACGAAATAATGTCATACACGTGCTTTGGTCATTATGCGATTATAGTGTATTTCTAGTCTTTATCAATTCACTGTTTTCTAAAGCATCTAAATAAACAGGCTGACAACCAGTCCATTGTATAATTCGAAAACAAAAACGAGTTCGTTTGATGTATAAGGTAAGGTTTAATTGATCGGAAGTCAAAACAGCAAAGGAACACTAATAAAATTTCCTATAAGGTTTCACATACCGCAGTGTTCCTGTCCTGTTTAGGCGACGTGAAACCTTACTGCTGTATTCACATGTTTTTACAGTTTTTACTTTAGAATACAATAGATCAGATTGGTTCGTTCTACTTGGCTAAACGACATTGCTGAAAAATCGTAAAAACCAGTCTTAACCTGCCTAGTACATCACTGCAGAGTAAGTAATTCATGGTTCATGCGACTTCTTAAAAACCTGGAAATGTCGTTGAAAATAAAAATGAAATACCGGACCTGAAGTCTTGAATATAAAATCTTGAAAACTGGTGTATGTATCAATATGATGAAAGGAAAAGACACGAATTGATGAATAATGCTGAAAAATTTAGCCCCAAAAGTAGGCGAGTGTGTCGCCTATATTATACACTATATTATTCTTAGAATAATTTTAAAAGTTGTGACGTAGTTTTGATTTATTTACGTGTCTAATGGTTGAATACAGTAGTAAGGTTTTACGTGGACTAAACAGTACTGGAACACTGCGGTATGTGAAACCTTATATGCAGGAAAGTATATTTGTGTTCCTTTGCTGTTTTGACTTCCGAACATTTCCTGCACTGCTGGAATGGAGGAACGACACATGAAGATCCCAATATAAAATATATGAATATTACACCAGTGGAGCCCCACCAGTAAACCTTTTATCTTCGTTGCCTTCCTTACTCGGCCTTTAGTCAGTTCGCCTGACTGTAGGACTCCTTTTTCGGTCGATCGCACCAGGGACCTACGACCGTTCTGTTGGGTCGGTTCACTCAATTGAATGTATCCGAGCAGTAGCTCACGTATTCCCGTGGTAAGGTATATACGAGCCAGATTCAGTTGGCGACGTCTTTGCTGTCAAACCAGCCCTCGAAGCAAACGACGGTTGGTTTTTCAAAAAGGTTTGTTTCAACTAGCCAGTAGATTTTAACGAACTTAATGAATAATTATGAAATATCTGATCGCACAATCTTTACTGAACGTTTAAATACACGTCATTAAAACAAAACGACAAATTCATACCAGATCACCCAAGACGACAGTTGGTGACGTCATTACATCGAAACCAAAAACAACGGCGTGCTTTTACTATGCCTGATTGTAACGGTGTTCTCCGTCTGATGACACGATATAACAAACTTTGCGATTTTCAGTTTGTCGATTGTATTTTGATTCACTTTAAACAGTTTAGACAACTGGAGCAGTCCGGCTTACGTTTGATGATGAGTAATCGGCCGTTTGTTAGTCTAATTTTTTTTTGATTCATCAGCAAAATCAACAGCCAATAAGATGAAAGAATCAGTAAAACGGCTCGAAATGGGAGCAGTGACGTCAGGCGTGTTTTAGATTTGGTATTAAAGCTCGCCCCGTTTCTCGCCCTGCTTCTTACTACTGAGTGGGCGGAACCAACACAACGGACGAAGGCCCTTGGATCCCACGATCTCCTCGGTTAAAGCTGTGGGGACTTCTCCCTAAATCTTCGAATGTATCCGTTTTCTCCATGTTCATCTTTTTAAAAGCAAACCGTTTACCAGTGAGGCTCAAAAACCTCTTCCAAGCTGGTGATGGACGTTCTCTCTGACTCGCTCTGCTATCCACCTCCTTTTCGCTTGATGAAATTGCCCTGCTTCGGTCACTTTGAGCCCTGGGCAGCAGCTGCAGTCAACTACGTTATTCCGTTACGACGCTAGCTATGACCAGAAGTGAGAGAGTTTGGTTGTAACCTGATGCCTTCTTCCATATGTGACGTCCAGTAATTTGAGGGCTTGTGAACTGTGCTGTAGAATTCTGCTATTTTAGGTTGGACCCCAGAATGGCATCATATACTGGAAACCCTGTAATCAGCAAATCTTCACAAGAACTTTTCATTATCTCCCATTAAAATCAGGGGTGGAGTCGTATTAATGATTACTTCGATTTAAATCATGATTTTAAAAATCACTGATTTAAATCAAATGATTTTTATTAATAATAATCAAGATTTAACTCAACAAATTTTATACCCTTCCTTTAAATATTATTAAATACTATAACCTTTCTGGTTTAACTTTAGTTCATTTTATGATCAGTGTCGCTGAAGAGCTGCTTATGGCAACAGCCTCTTCTGTAGATTTGGACTATGGAGAAGTTGTTTTCAGCATTTGGATATGTTAACATAAAAACACGCAACTGCCCGGGAACAGTCAAGGCTCAGGCCCGAAAGTGCTGAACAAAAGAAAGCAGTCATACATGACTGATCAATCATCAACATAAAATTGAATTAATTCTTTTTACCGGTTATCTTCTGGCCTGCTAAATATTTAAATCTGAATCGTCGGTAATGGTTATTAAAACTGACCTCAGTATTCAACATACAAAAAA
The DNA here is from genome assembly GCA_023313725.1 of Lithobius niger. Lineage (NCBI taxonomy): Eukaryota > Metazoa > Arthropoda > Chilopoda > Lithobiomorpha > Lithobiidae > Lithobius > Lithobius niger. Next base: position 106,356 of record JAHWFP010050163.1, on the reverse strand, counting down.
AAAATCAAAATTTGGCAAAAGCTATGAATTAATTTTCTAGGCATTGTCTGTGTAAACGTGACCCAAAGTGATATCCATGAATAAACCAGGAAAACATTGGTAAAAAAAAATATTGATTTAAATAAAAATAAAAATCTTACTTAAATCAAAAGATCCGATCTAAAATTAAAAAATCAGATTTTTATCCACCCTGATTAAAATGGCAACAAGACCAGCTACTAAAAATCAGCAATGCTGAAGACTTTCGCCCACCAGGTGTAACCGTTTTCAAAGAATTCCTCTTGTTTTCATTCCGTTACATTCCTTTAATACTGAATTTAAACAAGTAAATAAGGAAAAGTTAAAATTCATATCGGCCTTGTGCGGCTTCAGATATAAACTAATATTATTATTAATTAATTAATTCGCATCAATCCAGTTTACTTTAAACTGATAATGGTCCCATTATTTCAGTTGATTTCAAGTTCAAGAAAAGCAGGTATTCAGTGTTGTTACGCTAGCATACTACTATTCTGAACTCTTAACGACTTCCAAATATGTAGTATTACGGGATTGCTGACTTTGTTGAACGAGGCCTATCGTACGAAAGCAAGAGCGGCAGTGCTTCCACTTACAGGGAATTTTTCTCTTTTTAGGGGGAAAATGCTCTTTAAAGGAAAAAAATATTACGCAGGGAAAATCTGAGTTTTATTTGCAAATTGTGCTTTTCTCTATAGCGACTCACGATCTTCTCTCCGTCCAGACCCACTTTCTCGAACTTTCATATGCCCACAATCTTCTACTCCCAACAAAGACGTATTAACATTTTAAACCCTGACTTATACAAACCCGGATTTACAATTTTGTTAAGTGTTTTTTTCTCGTCTGTTGCTGGCTTATCAAGTCCAAAATCACTAAAATTGTGGCAGTGGTAATTTTTACAGTTCCATCCATCGCTTTCACTTATAGCAGGAACCGCGGGAGGTCTAGTTCTAATAAGATATGCAGTCATTTGAAGTTTATTTTTAATTTGCGCCAATAGAGCAGTGACATTTGCCGCCATATTGGCACCAGTATGGGTTTTGGAGGGCATAACTACAAGGTGCACTACATAAAAATAGAAGGAAAAACAACGGAAGAGCGGATTTCTTAGGCTTAAAATATAACGTTGTTTTCTCCAACAACAAAAATCGCGCGTATTAGGTCTAAGAAATCACTCTTCACAGCATCGGCTTCAGTATGACGCCCTTCTGTTTCTCTCTGCAGTGCCCCTTGCAGCTAACCCATTAAGGCTCTAGCATAGAGTTATATACAATAATACTACGTCGTGTCACTGCTCTATAGGTGCGTTCCCATGCCATCAGAAGGGGCCCATAATTTTTTTTCAACATCAAGAAATGTTACAAATTAGTGGTGTAATGAGGAAATTAAATAAGGGAAGAAAAAGAGGAAATTAAATAAGGGAAGAAAAAGAGGAAATTAAATAAGGGAAG
>JAHWFP010050163.1:82333-95822 GCA_023313725.1 Lithobius niger | reverse complement strand
TCATTTTCATATTGTGTTGCTTTGTCTTGTAAGTATTGTCTTTGTAGTGTACAAGCAAGACAGTCAAAATACAGCCGAAAATTAAATATATTTGTTTTGGAATGACTTGTGGGCTCTTATTGGTCAGGAGACGTCTTCATTTACCACTGCTTAGATCTCATTTTTTATCGCACTCCCAGAGGCCGTGGCAGCATGGCTCAGCAGTAGGACCTCGGCATTTGAAACCAGAGTTCGTGGTTTCAATTCCCCACTCAGGCAGTCTGATATTTAAGTCCAAAGGCAACGTGCATAGATTTGCATCCGTATTTATTTAACCCTTGTCGAGCCCATTTGGCTTTCCGTCCTGTTTAATCCATTATTTCACGATTTATTGTTTGTTCCTTTCGGTTTCACTGTGAGTGGCGCTCAATCAAGCCTTCCTCCATTGGCGCTTGGAAAGCACATAATGAGTGTGTGTTAAATTCTGCCTAAGGACGTTTCCTTTTACACAGTTCTCACAAGATCTCATGCAAAAAATTCAAGGGTTTTACCAAAACCAATATAATTTGTCAAGGACTTTTCTAAGACCTATGCTTCATGGAACAATAAAAGCAGCAGAAAAAAGGCCGATGGAAAAAAAAAACCCGTGGGGAAAAAAAAAAAACGAGGAAAAATAAAAGCTGTCGTAAAAATCAGTCCGAGGAAAAAATTGTCCGTTTTTTTTAATACGTTGTTGCTGTTGTTGCATTGGCACGAATTTCATCAGACAGGTTGAGAAGTTCAACAGCATAATATGGCAAACATGAAAGTTATTTAAAACAATTAGCAAGTTTATGTTCATTTTGCTCAGAGCAAGGAAATTATTTAAAATTGCGACAAAAAAATATAAACTTAAGGACTTTCAATGATGTAGGTAACAATTTCAAGGAATTCGAGGCCGGCCTTGATTTTTTTTAGCTTTTAAGGCTTACTTACAGCCGTATTCCAGAAATCTCCTCAAGTGTGAGTGTGAGAGGGCAAATGTGAGTGCAAACATGTAAGGTAAGGGTCAACAATTTTAGTACAACCACAAAAGCGAATGTGAGTGTCCTAACATCTGAGGGTATATCTATAGATGTGTTTTGACCCTTACACTCACATTTAGCCCTATTCACACTTGAGTGGATTTCTGGAATACGCCTGTCAGCTGTAGAACCTTGGCATTTGGTTTCAAAGTTCGTGGTTTCAATTCCCCGCTCCAGCAGTCTGACATTTAAGTCCAAAAGGCAACGTAAATAGGTTTGCATCCGTGTTTATTTATTTCTCCCAGTATTCGACTAGCCGCGATCGGAATGAGATCGGATCGGATTGGTCAAAATGGTATCGGCACAGCTCTGACTATACTGTTCGCCATGAAAAATCCAAGTGGAATATAATCAAAGCAGAACCGATTCGGTTTGCGATCCGGACATTCAGATACTCTTGACTTTCGCATTCACTTTGTTTCTTGGTATTAGCCTGTACCTGCTTGTTAAGCCTGACCACTGTCCACGTCGGAGACCTAAGACCCTTTCGGGCAGTCTACATCCTCGAGACTCGATCATGACCGGACCTTGTTTTCTGATCTGTCCATCCTTGGATCGTCGGGGGAAATCTTCAAGGAAAGCAGTCTGTAGAAAGACCTCGGCCAAATTGAAGTAGCCGATGGTACCATGCTTCCGCAGCAACGCGTGTAATAAAAGTCAATTGGCTATGCGCCGGACAACAAAGAAAGGGAAAAATTGAATCCGTGTAACGTGCTGGTTACATTGCACGAATGCGGAATAGACTGGTATTCAATTACCTCTCTAAACTGGACTGTTTGTCTTACATTCGTTTGAAAAGTATAGGGAGGTATCCATTACATGTGGATTTATTCCGTCTTCTGGCTTCAGTTTCGCAAAACGGAAATTGGGTTTGTAGTGGACGTCTACATGAGTTGAGTTTAGTTCGGTACTGTTTACAAGGAAATAATTGACAGAAGACGAACCTGACACCACATGAGTAGATGCTCGTGTGTCGGTAATGGTCGCACTTAAATAAAACCTAAACATTTTCTTTAAAAATAGGAATAAAAACATAATTAATGTGGAAAACAGGGTTTCCAAAATCAAGGCAAGCATGATTAAGAACAAATTAATAAGACAAAGGGGAATAAATGTGCGAGTAATGGAAAACAATGTAACCAAAAAAAAAAGAAAAGTTGTCAGTGTTAGCTCATGATACATTAGGATATTTATACTTAGAATGCCCGTTCGAATCCAACGAGTGATAGTATAACACTAAAAAATAATAGCTATCATGTTAATTCATGCAGTATACGCGGGTTAACAACTGGATTAATAAATAGTTCAACATTTATCAAGGATTTCATTGACTGGAAACAGAAATCTGTTAATTTACGTAAATCAATAACATCAATATTCAAATAATTCCTATCGGTAGTGACATAATTCTTAAGTTTCATAGTCTTAAATCCTGTTTGTTTACAAATACAAAACCATTTGGCAGTTTAATAAGGGTTTAGCCTATATAGCAAATGCATTAACCTCAAGTAACTGGTCATTTCTCTTGCTCCCTAAAACACTAAATGATATATTTGTACCGCTACGGTATCTCTATCGCTTGTAATATCCCAAAACAAGTGTTCTTAATTAAAGATAGGAAGTAGCAGTCATCTCAAAAAAAAAATTGTAGCGTGCTTGGAAGATTGTGTCCGCAACAGGGAATAAGAGTAACACCCATTAAAGACATGTTGTTTGGTTGGAAATGTTGCCAAGGAAACAAGAATTAAGTCATCTTATTTACGGGCGTGTTTTTGACGTTCGCTCTGACTATAGATCCTGCTTGGCCTTTATGTGGTCGATAATTGATATCCCTGTTGACATTATAGCTTCTTGGCAGCAATTTCGGCTTGGAAGTTTCAGCGTCTACCGCTCCGTACGGGCTTTGAAACTAAGATTCCTAACACGCTGGCGACAACAAAGTAATAATAAATAAGTACTGGCATGTAATCGAGTCCTTCAGGACACATAGCTCGGTCGAGCAAAATATACTACATTGCCTTTGCTCCGTTGTTAAATTCGTCGTTCGCTTGCACCGGTGTTCAGTATAGAAGTGTTCGCTTCGGTATTTAAACTAAAGTGAACACTTCTAGTGAACACTGGTGCAAGCGAACGAATTTAACAACGAAGCAAGGGTTGCTAATTTAAGGTGTTGCTAGATTGGGGGTTTTACCCCCAGATTTAGAGGTTTTGATTGCCGTTGGGGTAAAAACGGGGGTGGAAAATTATTGGGGTAAAACGGGGGTGAAAAAAAAATGCAGGTAATTCTAGGGTGGCGGAATTTATTGGTTTTACTTTCGTGTTACCCTGTTGTTATTTATTAGTCGTTGCTCTAATTCTTAAGAAATGAACATCTTACTAAATGCACGTCTTACTAAATGTAGGCTTATGCCGCAAGTTGAAACGATAAGTAACAAACAGTACGTTTTGTATCTTTAAGCACTACGCAAAGGAAAAATACAGCTGCTTAACCCGCTTTAAAAAGACCATGAAGACCATTTATTCTTATTTTTTATTTTATACTCTTTGTTACGACAAACTGCACTTAAAATTGCTTTTTCATTTGTTTATGGTGTATATTACTCCCGGCTGGCCTTCTGATAGCTCAGTTTTGCAACTATTTATTTGCAACTATTTATTTTGCAGCTATTTATTTTCCTATTTATTCCCCCTCGTGAGAACTGTTTTGTTACATTCATTCTAACCTATGCAAATGTTGCAAAAGCTATTTCGCGCAGGATGTTCGAATATTGCCTGAGAAGGTATGTCCTTTTAATTATGGACAGATATTAGTGGCGGCTGTCCTGACGAGCAGGTTATTAAACAATTTCCAATTTCAGTTTCAATTGCACTACAATTTCAGGCTTTCTGGGGCTTAGTTCGTTTAAAGGTGCCTGGACAAGCAGCAGCATCTAGCGCCGTGTACCATTATTTATTTCTACATAGCACTTGATTTCAACAAGCGAAGAAATGCGCAAAGAAATGTCTTTTTACACAAAAAACTAGTCACGTGCCTCCTTAATTGTCGAATGTAAAGTTGGTGCGATACGTGCATCAGGGAACAAGCGGTCAAGGTTAACGATATCACCGTCACTAGATGGTGCCCATCTAGCGGTTCAAAATCTGTGTTTAAAAACGGTCGAAGTGTAGAAAAAAAGCGCCAGTGATGTCGTTAGGCTTGACTTTACTACTTGCTTCCCGGTGCACGTGGGCGCACCAACTTTACACGCAATAATTAAGGAGGCACGTTGCTTGTTGGTTGTGTAAAAAGAAGTTTATTTGTGTGTTCCTTCGCTTGTTGAAAGTAAGGGCTAGACAGAACTAGATATCGGCAAATGGGTGTAGCTGCTGCAGCTTGTCATTTGGTGGCAGTCCCCTCTTTAACTTCTGAGAATTTTATTCTCATTTATACCATAGCTTTGGCAAAGTCAATGAAATTCGGTACGGTTCGATTTTATGTTTTTTATTTATTTTTTTATTATCAGTAACGGCGCCAGGGGTGGGCCAAACCCCCCCCCCCAAAAAAAAATTTTACGCCCCCCCCCCCCCCCAACCTCAACACTCAGGTCACCACCAGAAAATAAAATAGTAAAAAAAAAACTTGCAGGCTAAACTTGAAATCAAATGAATAAACAGAGCGTTTATATTTTTTTTGTTTTATTTTTTATGTACATCTATATATGTAAGGTATATATATGAATAGCCTAATTTATTTTGTGTGTTATGGGGCTTATTTTACAAATAAATTGTACTGCGTTGAAGCTTTGGTTACGTTCAGGCTAATTAAACGGAATAAAAGTGCCTAATATGGTTGCCTTGAAAAAAAATTCTTGGCCCACTCAGTTTCCCGATGTGCCCTCTGTCGACCCCCTCCTCCCTACAAACAATTTAGTCCTATCGCCGTCACTGTTTATTGTGCTTCCAAATTTCACCAAATCCACCAAGAAGCCATGGCTCGTATGTGGTGTACATTTAAAAGTAGTGATAGGCAACAACAATTTCAAAGAATTTGTTATAAAATTATTTTTCATAGGTTTGAAATTGTTGTGCTGAGGACGTTTGAGTGTTTTTTTTTTAATGTGTTGAAGTTTTGTTAATTTTATAACATTACAGATCAGAGATGGGATGCGAAATTAGATAACAGATCATTTTGTCGTTAATAATATTTGTTAAGTCGGAAGAAGAAATTGTGTTACAATTTATTTGAGGTGTTTGAAATGGCAATTATTGTTGTTTACAAATTTTTAAAAGAGCCCTTAGAATTTAAAATTTAGACCTTCCAAAACAATGATTTATTTATTTTTTTACTTTCTTCTGATTCGGTGCTGTTTTGTGTCGTTTTGTGTAGACTGTAGAAAACCTATGACAGCAAACAATACCATCAGTGAATTTTATATTCACACAGCAAAGTCAACGTTACGATTTGCGAGTTGAGGCTTTGCGATGGCAGTTCAAAGTAGAGAGAGAAAAAAAAGTCGTAAAAGCTACTTTGAAAAACTCGTAAGGCACGTCCTCATTCAAAAGCAGACGACAGGGATATCGTTAGTCAGAACACAAGTCTTCCTCACGACAGGAATTGGTACCTCGATTGCATGATTTGCAGCGTACGTGATTTTTACTAGCGATGAGCCATTGAATGACGACTGCATGATGATTCGTCGGTGTGGCGTGGATGTTGGCTGTGCAGAGCATCCGGAATTGTCAAAAAGTTTGTATGTATAAAATGTTGCCAAGCTCTACACGGATATGGCGTATTACCTCCGTTATGAAAACGTGCGTTTCTTTTGCTCACAGTGAAAAGCCTTAACCTAACAAGACCTCGTGCGAAGCGATACGTTATTACGTGCCTGCAAGGTCAGTATTGCTGCAATTGTTTGGTTAGTGTGGCGTTTAATGACCGATATGGGCGTCTTTGGTATGCCATCCCGTGACTCCATGCCGCCGCGAGCAGCCAGTCTGGTTAGGGCCTAAAGAGCCCGTCAAGGCAGTGCCCGCCACCAAACTTTGACGAGGTCTGGGTCTGTTAATGTAAAAATAATTATTTTTTTTATTGGGGGGGGGGGATAGAAATAAAAATGGGTAGAGGGCTAGCTGACTTGCCGGTTATCCGTACCACTATTTTTTAGCTTCCGCCGGGCCTGACAGGTTATCTATGTTTCCTACCGGCAGCAAGAAACAGTATTTTGCCGATCGTCCTGCCAGAATGGCTGAATATTGTTCTTTTGCCTAAGGAAAACATCCATAACTAAACCCGCCCTACCTTCCATTTCGAGTCACCGCGTGACGCATTGAGAGGAATAATAAGCCGCGAATACGCGAAAACGCTTTTGTAGAGGAGGCTGCGCACAACACATGAGCAGTCGGGTTATGATGCTGGCGACTACAAGGCACCGCAAAACCTCCAGGGAAACGCAAAGTTCGAGGAACTAATGCAAAAATGAACAGGTTATGTACGTTTTCCTTAGGCAAAAGGAACAATTTTCTGCCGGCCTGACAGGAGGGCCGGCAAAATACTATTTTCTTCTGTTTTTAATAAGTGACCAAGGCTGTAATTTTTAGCCAAAAATTATTATATTGCTTGCCATTTTGATGTCTTTGCGGTTTCTCACCTATTAGGGGGTGAATACTTACCTTAAACCTACCCAACCACAAGTTAATTGATGTTACGTGGCTTTATGCTGTTCATATAGTGCTCTGGGCAACTTGCCTTATAGATCGGCCTCCATTACCGTCGAGGCTAAACATTGGCTACCCATCCAATGGAGAACCCGAATATCTCCGAAAATATTCGAGGAAGGAATTTTATCTTCGAACTCGGCTCTCTAGTCATGAAATTTCAATCAAATGAGAACAAAACTACGAACGTTAGCCTTCCGAAACAGACATACACATTCGTAGACAAACAGTCACAAACAAAAAAAAATTTAAAACACAACTCTGAACGAAACAACTAATTCACCGCTCGGTAAGGATTTTTCAGCTAGTTAAGTATCATACAAAAACCTCATAAGGGTAAAGGGTCCCATCAAGTTTTTGCTATAGAAAGTAGTGATATATCAGAGCCAAAATGGCTGCCACCAAGTTTGTGGCCCGAACCGTGGTCACTCAAGCTTAACTGACAATCACCGAGGTGTCAGTTAAGATTGAGTGATCAGTGTTGGGACGGAAAACTTGGTGGCAGCCATTTTGGCTCTGATTATCACTACTTTCTATGGCAAAAACTTGATGGGTTCCTTTACCTTTATGGGATTTTTGTATGATATCACCCCTTTTGATCGTTTCATTATTTTGCTTTAGTGTTAGTATTGATTGTGAGCTCCTTATGAAAATATAATTGTAAATCGTTTCTTGTACAGCCTGAAGAAAATCCGAATTGTAGCTTTGATGTAATTAATGGTTGCTGATTAATTATATTTCCAATAAAGTGGCCGTTGTATTCATTTGACTGTAAAACAACTGATCACGATTAAGTTAGTTTCGTTTAGTTTAGGTTTATCTAGATTATTTTTTATTTTTTTATTATTCAATGAGCGGTAACCCTTAACAACTCTTTCATTACGTTTGCCTTAAAACGACAATAACGCATTATCGTACAATTACAGCACATACACACACTCGCACGCACGCACACAACACACATGCCGAGCACCCGAAAGCCTGGCTTTTGTCTTAGAAGTTTTCAAACTTTTGAGGTCGTTACCAGAGGCTGGCTGGCAATGGCGAAAAGAAGTGGCGCAATAAGATGCAAGCAAGCTGCATACATCCATTCTTAAGACTCAGTTGGGGAGAAGGGATAGGGGAGGAGGCGTTAAGCGGAAAACGGCCTTCGCTAGTCTCTCTCACTTACAATTAAGCCGCGGATAAATTTTCCGCCATTTCAAAGATAAGGAAGGAGTGTTAGCAGATCTTAACGACCAAGAAGATTTTGGCCATGAATTTTCGCGCGCACTTCTCAGCCAGCTCCCCCTCGCGTGTGCAGCCTTATATAACGATCGTTCCTCGACAACTTGGCAATTTGCAACTTGTGCGAGAAACGGCAGAGAGACGCTACTATGGATAATGAGTGCGAAAAATGCGATTAGAATAATCAAAATAGCAGGAAAAGTTTAAAACGCCCTGGTCGTTGAAGTTGCCTTGAATATAGGTCAAGAAAAAAAATTTAGAATTCACTAATTTTTGTCGGCTGGTCTGCTAAAGAATGGTTCATGTAAATCAGGAATTCTAATGTAAAAGACGAATCGCGCACAGATATCTCGCACACCATCCTGCGACTCCATGCAGCCGCGAGCAGTCCAATAGGTTAGGGCTTTAAGCTACACCGTGTAGCCTTGTTTAATTACATTTTCTTCTGTTTTTAATAAGTGACGAGGCTGTAATTTTTAGCCAAAAATTATTATATTGCTTGCCATTTTTATGTCTTTCGGTGGAGACGTTTAGTCTCATTTTCCCCGGGGAAATGCAAGGAAGTACAATGTATTTTTGTCTGTATTTTTACCCGGCGAAATGAAAACCCCCGGGGAAATTGAGACTAAAAGTCTCCATCGTTTGTGGTTTCTTACTGTCAGCGGGTGAATACTTACCTTAAAGAATAAAGCCATTTGTTATAACATACCATAGCGAAACTTCTTTAGTGTGAAGACTGCAGAAAATAATTACAATTGGTTACAAAAAAAAACAAAAAAAAAAACAGTATCATGATGTAGCAGTGTGGCATACAGGAAGAAGATAACACGACGAGGCGATATTTTGTCTAAGACGAATTGCTGTACCTCACTGGAAATATCATTGTCCGGATGGAGCGACATCAAATCTCATTCGTGGTGGCAGAGACACCCAGATGTATTTGTAAAGATCGGTGTTAGATTAGTTCGCTTGCTTCGGCGTTCGCTTGACGTGTTCGCTTCGGTATTCGCTTACTTCGTATTCAGGAATTGCTGTGTAAAATCGAAACAAAAATATGGACAATAACCTAATGTATTGTAGCATTTCTCGCTCGTCCAGGTAAGGGCGCGTTTATGCAGGGACAATTTTCTCGCTTACTAGTTTTTACTTGGTCAATACTAAATCTCCTTACTGCTTCACGCCTTTGTCGCAGAATGCAGATTTCAAGTTGTCTATACGTAGTAACCATGGCAACAACGCGGACGCAAATTTGCTCCTCGTGCCTCGCGACACCACGTACGATGCTTGCAACATGACGGCGTCGATTTATGACAACAAGAAAACACTTTTTACTGCAGTTCACGACGACGGACACATTCCTGAATACCGGCATTCGAAGGTTTGTCTTCGATTCGATAACTCCGGAATGGACGCCATGTTGGATTTTGAATTCTCGCTGCGAGTAGCTATTTATTCTACCGTCGTTTGATCACTGCTAGAAGCTGTTTTTTCAGCGAGAATAGCAAATTTTGGAAATAGCGTGAAACGGCAACAATGTTGTAGCAATGTTTAAAATGACTGTTGCACTTTGATCTTTGTCCGTGTTGTTATTTATAATACATTTAATTTGTTGTCTATTACCGCAATCATTTAATAGAAACGGGAAATTAATCGTAAATAAATAACGGTTGCCTAGCAAATAGCTTTCGGCGAGCGAGAAGGTCTCGTTGCGTAAACGAGCCCTAACTGTGATCTTCAGAGCTCAGTTGTTACGCTTATGTACCTTACCAAGGAAAAGAGGGCACTAGGTTCATTTGCTCCAATGTCTGTGGTGTTACAGTTCATTACGATGGAATCAGGGTGAATTCAAAAGTTCAAGATGAAAATCCCCGATTTTTCCATGTTTTCCAGACCAATACTGAAATGTTTCCCTGCTTTTTTTTTGTCGGCCGAAAGAGGTACATTACAGGACTGACGAACATTTTTTTTTCACAATTCACACAAATCGTAATAACTATATCGCATCGCTATGCCCAATAAAAAAATATTACACTTCCCTAACTGGTGTTGGTAAAGAGCAGAAATGCCATAACCAAAACAAAAATGGAAATGCACTTAATACGTAACGTCCAGTATTACTTATGCCTATAGGCGTTTTTGCTTTATCAGAAATGAAACAAGAAGAGCACGATAGTTTTAACACGAATAATCTTTAACATGAGCACGATAGTAATAAAATGAAGGTTTTTAGAAGTTTTTTTGTTTTGTTTTAATTAATTTTGACGAGCCTTATGTCAGCCGAAGCAATTAATGCTTGTATGGCTGAACCGGCTCAATTTTGAACATTACCAGATTTTTTTTTAGAAAGAAGAAATCTGGTAAAGGGAGGCGCCAGCCCGGGGATTCGATCCGGGAAACCTCCGATCATCGTCGGGGTCGAAAGATTGTCCAGAATTAGCCAGAATTCATAGCCGCTGAAGGAGCATGGTAGCTTCCCACACTACCCTGGCCGGTAGTCCTAGCGGGGACTTGGCCGAGATCCCCTTTCCAGGGGTTTGACCAGTTCCGCAAACCTCCAGCAACCAGGCTGAGCTCTCTCACTGCTCAGCCACGATGAGCTGTGAAAAATGAAGTAAGAATTAGCTATTCTTTATAGACGAATAGGACTTTTCCACGATGAGCAGTAAAAAATGAAATAAGAATTAGCTATTCTTTATAGACGAATAGGACTTTTCCACGATGAGCAGTAAAAAATGAAATAAGAATTAGCTATTTTTTATAGACGAATAGGACTTTTCCACGATGAGCAGTAAAAAATGAAATAAGAATTAGCTATTCTTTATAGACGAATAGGACTTTTCCGTAAAATGTTGCAATGCGCTGACGTTCAGTATATGTTTTATCAAATCCCCTAATTTTCCATGCCTGTTTTGGACTAGATAAATTCCCAGAATTTTCCCGGTTTTCCTATTTCAGGTTGCGTTCAAAAGCTCTTGATAAAATTCGCTGATTTTTCCAGGTTTTTAAGGGCAATACTGACACTTTTCCCTGAATTTATTTTTGCTCGAAGGATGGTGCTGTACAGAAAAAAAAATTGTTTTTCAATTTTCACTCAAATCGCAATAACTATATCGCATTGCGTTGCTAAATCAAAAATTGCACTGCCCTAATTGGTGTTGGTAAAGAGCAGGAAAAGGCCATATCTGAACAAAACTAGAAACGCGCCACATTACTTAGGGCTGATGAGTTTTCACTTTTATCAGAAATGCAACAAAAAGGACATGAAGTTTTAATTGAAATAAAATGAAAGTTTTAGAAGTAAAAAATTATATCCGAATTAGCTATTCTGCATAGGTGAAATAGACTTTCCGGAAACCGTTCAAATTCCGTGACTTTCGGTGTATATTTATAAAATTCCCTGATTTTTTCCATGAATTTTCTAGACTTGATAAATTCCATGAATTTTCCCGGTTTTCCAGGTAGAACACCACCCTGTTATTTACAATTCGTTGGTAAAGAATGTGTCTGTGTATTTTTATGTTACTTTAACCTTGTTTTCACCATTCTCGGATTTCTGAGACGAAATCTTAAATTTTGTCGTCTGTCTTACCCAAACGGCACAAACAAAAACGAATCATGTTGTAGCAGAGTGTGGCATGCAGTAAGATAAAACGGGGACGCGAAATTTTGTCAAAGACGAATTGCTGTTACTTTCTGGAAATGTCATTGTCCGGATGGAGCGATATACGTCCTTTGTATCGCTTGCTTCAATCTAGAATAGATGTCGTTTTATGCGGGGGGGGGGGGGGGGGGATGTTTCCTACACGACTGGAGGTTTTACGAGTGAGCAGGGAATTGGAGAATATAGTAAAATTAATGGCTGCGACATCCCGAACTGATCCCATCTGTTCCCCCATGATTCTGATGTGGAACATCCGTTTAAATCTGGGCTGTCTGCTCGACCAAGTCCATTGCCTCCACACATTTTTGTTTCTGTTGAATTTTTTATTCCTTTTTTTTTATTCCCAAATCGAGAGTTGCCCGTTGTTTAAGAATGAGCGAATGCGTGCCGTTGTCATCTGTCTTACATCTATCTATCCTTTTTTTTTAAACCGTATTTCTTTTTAAATAAACTTTTCTTTTTGAGATTAAAAAAAATTTCTTCAGGTTCGCAACCCGTAGGGTAATCTATATTTGGTTGAGGTTTTAGAAATGTGTTGTTGAACACTAAAGTGCGCAAAGGATACTTTTAGAAGAGCACATTTTTTGTGTGTAATGTTGGCTACTCAATTTAAGCATTGGAATTTTTACTAAGCGAGAAAAAAAAACGTCTACAGCATTATCAATTGGAAATTTGTGACGTCGCATCAAGATTCCGACAATAAACTGTGATAATATTCCTGAACGGAAAAAAAAAACCACCTTGGATGTTGATGTGTCTGCAGCAAGAGTTGGAAAACTGTGAACTCGCATTAAAGCTCCAAACATCAAAGTTTGATAATATTCCTGAATGGAAATAAAAAAACCTCGGATGTGAATGTGTCTGCAGTAAGAGTTGTAAAAGTGTGACGTGATTGTTGATTGTCTCGAGAAAAGCACAGATTCCAGTGCGGCGAACCGATCCTGTACTCAAATTTCGATATGTTTTGTAAATGTAAAAAAGTTATTTGTGTAGTGATCATGCAGAAGCTTGGCTTGCGACTCAATTTTACTCGCCAATGTTTCAGCAGTGGCAGGTGCAATAGTGGGGTGAGAGCCCTTCTGGCGGAGAGTGGTTGTGTTTGAAGTGATCAGGTCCAGTTTAAGGGAGATATCACGTAGATCAAGGTCTTTTTCAAGACTGGCTGTAGCCAAAGCAGTCCGTAACCTCTTAACGGAGTCATTTAGACTCGCTGTGGATCCCAAATCAGTGGTTGGCGATGTAGAAAAAGGTGGAGGGGTGTGGGATTCACCTTCGAAGTAACAGGTCCTCCTCCGTTCAATAGCAGTCTGCATTGGACTCTCCCCTTGATTCATGATCAGTTGTCTGTGCACTCCGATAAAAAAAATATATATAAATAAAAAAAACCACGATTAAAAAGTATGCGAATAAAAGTTATGCGAATAAAAGTGATTTTTGCAAATTTAAAAGTTTTTAATTTAAAAAATGATGGTCTCAATGGACTTCCGTACTGTTCAGCTGGACCAAATGTGTGAAAGACTGGTGGTACACAAAGGCTACCGTAGAGTTTAAAAAATGGGTCAGGCCGACATCGCGCCAAGAAAGCTTGGGATGGCAACAACTTCTGATATGGAGTATGTATCAACTTACGGTTCGCCGCCAAACAGTCACCAATGATTCATGAAGTAGACGTGCTAGGTTTGGCCGGACGATGTCAGGCAAATAGCAGAAAATTTACGAAATTCAGCGGAGAAGACACACCCACGTCGGGCACTCATATTATGGGTGACAATTTGACCTTATGGGTGACAATCTGACTGAATGGAAATTAAAAAACTTCGGATGTGAATGTGTCTGCAGCAAGAGTTGTAGAAGTGTGACGTCG
>JAHWFP010050163.1:53608-70145 GCA_023313725.1 Lithobius niger | reverse complement strand
CCTGTTTTGTTTATAAATTTGCACAGATGTGGAGACATGCCCGTCAATCAAATTTATAGCTCTCAATGCATTCCAAAATATTGTGTGGACCAGACTATTTGTTCAGCTTGTGTTATTCAGACGGTTATCTGGAGTCAAGTCCAATTCTAATTCACTCCTTACTGCATAGCTAGGGGACTGTACACATAGCATCACATATTAGGCATCGGCATCAAGTTTTCCCGTCAAACCGACCCTGGGTTTAGCTCCAGAGAGACAGCTTGCAGGCTGCCACTCCAACACCAACTGAAGATTCGTCCCAAGCGGGCCAGGTTTTATACACGCCAGCAAGGGGAAAGCCCTTCCAGAATTTACGTTACGTGACAGGCTAACAAGCGCGAGTCGGATCCAACTGGTTGAACAGTGGAGCAGGCTCGCTACCCGGCTACTGGCGCTCTGCCAATACTCGCATTCAGGCGGTTATTGGGAGACTGCGCAAGCAGCACATGTAAGTGCAAGGCGCACCGTTCTGTTGCGCCTTACTGTGTAGCGTGTTACAACTTAACAGTTGTAATGAAGCAAAAAAGAAAACCTTTAAAAAGTTTTTATTTTAAGCTAAATAGATTGTCTCCGTTTAGAAAACAAAGCGCGGCCCTTCAAGAAATAAACTTTTAACAAAAATGTTGTTTTACGAAATAAATTGGATGATAGGTGCTGAAACGGATGCAACACTATCTTTAATTTCTTTAAATTTACAACTGCGCACTTCCTGACGCAAACAAAGTCGTCTTCGTTCCCAATTCTCCACCCTCTGGTATCCCATCCTTCTTTATTTGTTGCTAATGAAGTGGACGTGTTTTGCTTAAGCGTCATTGATCCCAGGATTTTAAAAAGATTAATTAGACGAATAGAAATGGTTCTTTCATGGGTCTCTCTCTCCCACTCTCAATCGACTTAGCATCTCCATTAGTGTTAATGGACTTGAACGCCTGACTCCAAAAACACGATTCTAGACTTCACACGTATTTTCGTTGACTGCTAACCACAAGCAGGACCAGTTCGTGAGTTAATTGACGTCTCTTTTTGTACGTGAATGTAGAAAATATATGCGCACGAAGTTTCGATGTTTGGGCTGAAACTTCGACTATCTTGTAAAAAGAGAAACTAATACTTCCTAGATGCCATTGTAGCTTCTTGGATACAATTACGAATTGGTAATAATTTAGGGGGGAAAAGCCCCGCTCATCAGGGTAATCCCTGGTAATCAGGGGGGGGGGGGGGTTATCAGGGGTGCCACATGAGCTATTGGGGTGAGACAATTCGCCATTTCCGGCATAGAAAAGCCAGTCATGGCACTGCAGTGAAGAATCGGGATAGGGAAAATGTAATTGCAGTGCATTTTGTGGAATCTGGCCACCATTCCTATTCCCCCCGCCGCCGCCGAACTGAGAATGAGCCAAATTCGTCATCACTAAAAAAAATGTTACCAAGAGAAAAAAATTAGAATCTGCATACATTCTTAATCCAGAAAATCTTTCAATATTTTCCCACCTGGTGTCATATTTAAGATTGGGTACAGTATTTTGCAGAAACAGCGTACAATTTTATAATCAGCCTTCATTACCCTTCATCCAGAAAAAAAAATCGTTCAATATTTTCCCGCCAGGTGTCATTATTCAAGATTGGGTACAGTATTTTGCAGAATCAGCCTATAATTTTATAAAATTAGAATCAGCCTACATTACCATTAATCCACAGAAATCTCTCAGCATTTTCCAACCTGATGTCATTATTTAAGGTTGGGTACAGTGTTTTGAATCGGCTTACAATTTTATAGTATTATAATCTGTCTGCAATACCCTTAATCCAGAAAACTCTCAATATTTTTCCATCTGGTGTCATTATTTAAGGTTGGTTACAGTATTCTCTAGAATCAGTCTATAATTTTATAAAATTAGAATCAGCCTATATTACCCTTAATCCACAGAAATCTCTCAATATTTTCCCGCCTGATGTCATTACTTAAGGTTGGTTTCAGTATTTTGTGGAATCAGTCTATCTATATTATAAGGCAAAGTCTCATGGCAAAAACGAAGACAACACCCAAGCTAAAACGACAAGAACCCTCGAAGCAGCAATGAAACGGACGAGCGCGTCAATTCTTTGGCCAGAAGTTGAAACTGGGCAGTTGTTGCGTTCAAAAGTTGACATGGTACATGGCTTGTTTGTTGTGTAAAAAGACATTGATTTGTGTGTTCATTCGCCTGTTGAACGTAAGGGCTAGACAGAAATCGATAGCGGCAAATGGCTATGATGCTGCTGCTTGTCATTGGGTGGCAATCCCCCTTTAATGTCACTAGTTTGAGTATACATGTTAAGTTTACGTACCAAGCTTTCTAAGGAAGTTAGGTCTAACTCGCCGTGTGATTAAAACGTGTATGGGCTCGTTTGAACTGGTGTACGCAAGGTACACCTATCTTATACTAGGCAAAACAGGCAATATTCGTGGCATGCAAAGTTATTCTCTCACCGGTCCGATTTGGGTAAGGTTCAAAATTGTGCCGATTTACTAACTACTTCAAGTATGCACAACTCAAACGTCTTGAAAAGGAATCTATGTTCACTATTCTTCACCGACGAAATGCTACTGTCACTCCAAACACACAGCTTGCAATAAACGGACTATAGTAACGGACATTGTTTTTGTTTTCAGAAAAAATGTGTTTTCTTTCTCTAGACTTGATTGGCTTTTTCGTTTTTTTTTTGTTTACTTTGTGCACGCAAGATACACCTATACTAGGCAAATAGGCAGTATTTGAAGCATGCAAAGTTATTATCACCGGCTCGACTTAAGTAAGGGTCAAAATTGTACCGATTTCCTCACTATTTTCCTTCAAAAGTCCAAAAGTTCAGAAAGTCCTGAAAAGGAATCGATGCCCACTATTCTGCAACCGACGACATGCTCCACGCCAAACACACCGCTTGCAATAAACTGACTAGAAACACTTTTTTTTTTCTTTCAGAAAAATGTGTTTTCTTTCTCTAGACTTGATTGGCTTTTTTTTTTGACTTTTTTAACGTCTTTCTTTTTTATTCCATCCTTATCGTACGAACTAACCAGCCTGTCTGTTGTCGGCAGGAACAAATCTTTCGCGTCTTTTCTTGCGTTAAGTAAAGCGGTAATTTGCTTTCTGCCAAAATTGTTTTCCTAATTTCAATTACGGCAATTTCCCCAGTTCAAAGGGAAGGAGACAAATTGCTTCCTTTCGGAAGCATCCTGGAATGTCGTAAGAAATTGGTTTCACCTTGCCTTTTTTTTTTCAATTCGAAGAGCTCCCAACAACCGTGAGACAACGTGACCAACTGAGGCATTCACCAGAAAGGTCGTGTATTGCGAACGATCCTCTATTTAGATAAGTAATTGTAAAGTTAATATTTATAATAATTTAAGGACGCCGAAGAGATCTCAACCAGTAGAAATAAATTCGACTGTACATGCTGCTGCAGGACCTTGCATTGATTACGAATCTTGATTTACAAAAGGAACTATTGGCGTGCGAGCGAAGCCAGCTAAATTGAATATGACGCTGACAGGGGTGCTGCCGGAAGTACCAGCTTCCGGCAGCACGCCTGTCAGTATCATATACATTCTCGCTGCTTCGCTCGCTCGGCCAATAATTCCTATTCTAAATCAAGGAATCGTAATCAATGCAAGCTCCTGAGGCAGTAGGTTTAATCGAATTTATTTATGCTGGGTGGGATCTCTTCGGTGTCCTTAAATGTTTCACATTCCCACTTTTCATATTTTTCACATTGCCACTTTTCGTTTTATTCACATTTTTCACATACCTTTTTATTTTTTTCACATTTTTCACATAAGTACTTTTTATTTGTATTACTATTTCTTCGTTTTCATATATCAATTTGGTTATGTTTTCATAATCAAATAATGTGAAGGGTCTTTACTTTCTTGGTCTTATTCAGTAGCCTAGCATCGTACCCGGCTTCGCCCGGGTTTTGTTTCGGCCGTGGTTTGTTTTGGCCCGTGGTTGTTTCCCAGTGTTTGGTCGGTTACGCGTCGTTTCGCCAAATCGAAAGGGGATTAACAGCTTTTGCCTTAGGGGCCAATCCCGTTTCGGCAAATCCCGTTTCGCCGAATACCGTTCACGAAATTTTAGGCACACGAAACCTATAATACATTTCAACACGAACATTTAGACATTATAATGGTCCCCCGCCCGTTTTGCAGAATAATTTGTTTCAAATTACGTACCTCGCTCGCGCTATCGCGCTCGCTGCGGCTAAACACATGACATGAGAAAGGGCCAATAATCCAAAATTACTTCTAATTAGGCATGCCTCTTTAACTTCTGGAATGTTAAACTTTTCAAGAATATTTTGATTTTGCGAAGCGGAATTCTGCCAAACGGGAAGGGTAACCATTCTCCCCCCACACACACAACCCCTCCCCCCCCTTCAACTCACAGTTTATCGGTTTGGCCTGAGTGTTCCGTAACGTGTGAAAAATGACTGTCCTTCGTGCATGACGTCATTTATTACTGTTGCCTGAACGTTGACTGAGTTTGGTTGTTGTTTAGGATGTTCAGCTAATGGGTAATCATAGCCTTATTGGTCAAAGACGTCCTGGGCGGGCACACAGGCAATAATCGTACAGGGACTCTCTCCCCACTCTCAGAGTATCGCTTTGGCTTGGCTCACTTTCCTCCAATCTTCTCCCTCCCATCTTCCCACTCCCTTTTCTCCCCTCCTCTCTCTCCCTTCAGTTACGTCTCGTTTCGCTAAATCGAAAGCAGATTAATAGCTTTTGCCTTAAGGGTCAATCCCGTTTCGGCAAATCCCGTCTCGCCAAAACCCGTTTCGCCAAATACCGTTCACGAAAGACCGCACACATGGGCATTCCCCGTTAAAAGACCGTACACATGGGCATTCCACGCTCCCCTGCCCCCGACTCCCAGTTTATCGCTTTGGCTTGAGCAATCCGTACCGTGTCAAAAATAACTGTCCTTCGTGCATGACGTCGTTTAAGACATGTCTCTGTGATGACCGCGCAGAGCAAATTGTTAGTCGAAGCAACAATGTGCCAATTTCAACTTCTTTCAAGGCAACAACGTACCAGTTTCAACTGCTAGCCAAAGAATTGACAAACTCGCCCATTTTCATTGTAGGGGTTCCCGTTGCCGAATTTCTGCTACGAGACTTTGCCTTATAATATAAGATTTACTCTAGCATTCGAGAAAGTGACACATTCCTTACTCCACGGTGTTACAGGAAGCTTGCTAAGCTCTTGTAGATCGATGACCATATTTGTCAACTGTATTAGGTTTAACCGTAAACAAAAATGGCCGAGATCTTGCTCGTCACCCTTCATTACTTGTTACATATTTCGGAGTGATTTTTCGAAAGTAGCTGAGTAGAGCGAGGAAAGACAATTGTAAACAGACAAAATAGTGACTGCTTAACTTGGACGTGCCAACAGTAGGAATTTGAATTTTGAATTTTATTTACAAGAGCTTTGGCCTTCAGCATTACGCTCTAATGCAGGGTCTAAATCAACTCAGCAACAGGGTCTGAATAACAAACAACACCACCAACTCTGCAGGCCTACTTTGAACCCTGCACTACAAATGTACTACAAATGTACTACTCAAATGTACTACTTTGAACCCTGTACTACTGTAGTCACCTACTGTCGCCTACTGTGGTCACCTACTGTGGCCATTGCATGTCCTCTCTGAAGAGCTGTTGGTTTCTCTCTGCCTTCGGAATGCTAGCAGGGAAGTCGTGGACCCGGTTGGCAGGGTCTTGCAGACTACTGTAGCCTTTGATCGAGAACTCGCGAGGCTCTTGGAGTTGCTGGGCATGGTGCCACTCTGTTACTGGAGCTCTCTGCTGGGAGCTTGTTGGATGTTGCCAGTGTCATCCCGCCGTGTCCGTGGAGATGGTGCCCGGAGTTAGAGAGTGCGGTTTCCTACAGAAGCACGGACTGTGCGGTATATTGTGTAGCCTCCTTTCATCGGTCAGAGTGGACGGGAGGCATATGTGTTACCTGAGGCGTAGGGATTAGGCAGTGGGGTCAAGTACCCACTGCGAGTTTGTAGCCATTTCAGTAGCCCTGGACGTGGCTTTGGATTTGCTTCTGCCCTCTTTCACTGTTTATACTGACTCGAAATCTGCGCTGTTGTTCGTTCGTCGCTCGATACGTAATCTAGATCTACGCGATCCTCTTGTGTTTTCCATTTGCTGGAAACTCAGAGTCGCTTAGCAATGGGTGTAGTGACCATTGAATGGGTGAAGGGTCATGCTGATGTCCCGGGTAATGTTCTGGCTGACGGCCTGGCCAGGGAAGCTCTCGGCGAGGACACTCGTGGTGTCTCTCTGGCCTCTTCGGGGTCAGGACGAAGATGTCATTTCTGCGAGACCATTTCCTTCGCAAGTGGGATGGAAAATGGGTGAGAGCCGGCACTGGGCATGAGCTGCATCGGCTCCAGCCCCGCTGCCATTTGCATTCAGTTCTCGATGACCTTCCATTATGGGCTGTGAGGATACTGTCCAGGTTACGCACAGAACACTGCCTGCTTCTGGCACATCAGCATAGGCTGGGGTGGGCGGCTTCTCCGGTTTGCACAACTTGCAGCGTGGAAGTATCCGTGGAACATTTTCTGATTATGTGTCGCTTGCACGCGCGGCTGAGGGGTATGATTGCGCGGTGGGGTGAGACCCATCCAACGTTGTCACAGTTGCTATCTCTTGAAGGAGGGCGTGAATCACTTAGTCGGCTCCTAGCCGTTGTAAACTACTCAGGAGCAACGAAGATCTTACTTTGAGCGATGTGCTATGTGAGTTCCCACTTGTCAGTGTCTGGGTTGGATTCACGAGAGGGCGATGATTGCGGGAGAGTCTCTGTGCAGTACGTGGGTAGGCGTGTAGACTGAGGATGTGAGTATGCATTGGTGTTATGTGGGACTGGTACTAGCGCTGGAGTTGGTGTGCCATGGTGAAAGGGGGGGGGGTGAACAAGAGTGAGGGGCGGAGTGATGAGTAGCAAGTCGTAGCTCTTTGTTGTAGAATTCTGTGGGTGGTATTTTGTATTTCGTATTTTTTATATCCTGTTGTAATATCCTGTTGTAATATTCTGTAATAGAGCGTACAGCTTAGGGCCACAGCTCTGGCAATAAATTCAATTCAGAGGGGAGCAAAACGTTTGGGCTGCTAACAATGACGAAATACAACAATTAAGAATTACCATATTGTTATGTTTAATTTATTGTTTCTTGTTTCAAAGCCGTTCACTCTTTACTATACTATACCTAAACCTAACTTAACCTAAGCATATACCACCACTAACGCAACCTCACTGGCCTCAATACGGAGAAAGAGCTCCACTGGCTTCAATTCAGTTCAATTTTATTCGCAGAAGCCATGACCCACGGTCGTACGCTCCTACCCCATTATATATTTACAAAACACAACCACACAAACTGCAACTTACACCCAGCCGTATTGCTACATTAACACACCACAACCACAGTCTTCTTGCTCAACCACATTGGTCCTGCCAACACCCATGGTCTCCTGCACTCACTTTCTGAAATGTTGTTTCCACACCAATGCACAAAAACACACATTCAATTCATTGAAGTGGAACATAACAATACTATAAATCTTCATTGTTGGATTCGATCATTGTTAGCAGGCTAAACTATTTGCTCCCCTCTGTACAAGAAAATGTGCTTCCCAGTAGACCGCGTGGCGGGAAGCTCAGGGACAGCGCTGCTACTCACAGTACCGTGTACCTCAACGCCCGGACAGCTACCACTGTGTACAAGAGCCAAACAGTACGGGATAAGGGGAAAACAATGAATAAAACAATGCAGAGGCGATGATGCGTATCTAGGACCAAGTCTTCTGGAACTTCAAGTCGATAAAACATTAATCTCCATTGTTACAACTTGTCATTGTTATAAAATACAAATGTCTAGAACAACACTAGTTTCATTCCGTCAAGTTCAACACAAAAGTAAATTAGTTAGATTACCCAAACGACTATACAACGCATAAATTGGGTTGTTTAGAGGGAGCTTAAAGTGGTAACGATGCAGTGGCTTGAGCTCATTGTTCCACAGTTTTTGCCATCCAAACCTACTTCATCAGAGTGAACACAGACTGACCATGGATAATATTCAGAATTAGCTTTGAATTTACAAAAAAAGACCAACACAAGGTTTATGAAAAATCGCAGGTGGCGCCCTAAAGTGGCCTCCAGAGAACTGGTTTCTACCTTGCAACTTGCAAACCGTTCGTCAGATTAAGCACACACCAAGTGTAACACCAGGCGTGGTTACACCAGCTTGAATAATCCAAATTACATTTTCTTCAGGTAAGACCTGAATATAGTTTATGAAAATCTAGGATAAGCTCAAAATTGCGTCACATAAACAGTTTTTGGCTAGTAATTTTTTTTTAACCATTCATCAAACTGAACACAAACTGGTTAAAGAAAGTATTCAGTATTAAATTTTCTCCACTAAAGTTCCTAGTGAAGTTACGTGAAAAAGCCCAAGATATCAGCTCAAAATAGTGTCCAAACAGAAACACAATTTTGCCATGTAATTTCATAACTATTGCAAGGTCTAGCCTTTATGAATTTTGACTCTGCATCGTGCTTCAACCAAACCTGCACCTTAAATTCCTGAAAGTCCCCAAGCCCACTTTAAAAGTTTAGGGACACTCAAATATTTCATCATCAGAGAGTCGACTGATGGATGCCTTCTTTATCAACTTCCTAAAACTGAGTATAGTTGTGTTTTAAAAACTTGGAAATTCAGCACTTGCCAAATAGCATAGGCTTGTTGCAGTGTGCAACTACTGCACACAGACGTAACATTTGTTTACCAACGGCAAAGGTTAAATACATGACCCCCAATGGTTTGGGTACTTCTCCCAGCCGTGATTTCAAGGTAATGGGAGCTGCTGCTAACTTTAACTTGTTAAAGTATTTATGATCATATCAAAATCCAAAACTGGTAAAAGGGGCCGCCAAGTTCAGAATGGTTCGGCCCTTCAAAGGAGTGATATCAACACACCAAAACATTCGCCAAGTTAATCGCACCGCTTAATAATTCGAAAGTTAAATGAAAACTAGAACATTGCTACTTTCGGTAGCAATGTTCAAGTTTTCATTTAATGTCCAAAGTATTATTCGATGCGATTAACTTGGCGAATGCTCTGCTGAGTTGATATCACTCCTTTGAAGAGCCGAACCATTCGGAACTTGGCGGCCACTTTTACCAGTTTTGGTTTTTGATATGATATCACTCCTATTTTAAAATTGTGTATTGAGTCAACTCCACTACCGTGCAGATGTGTAATAAGTGCCACGTCAACCAGAAATTGGTTTTCAACACTTTGCTACTACCTTTTCCTTATAGGCCGAACCATTCTCAACTTAGTCACCTCTTTGTAGGTTTTTGGTTTGGTTTTAATTTTGTTGTAATTTGTTTTATTTAGTTAGGGATTATTGTTGCATTGCAAACAGAATCAACTCAAAAGTTGATAAGGTAACATTTTGTAGTCCTCTTTTTATTTTTT
The DNA here is from genome assembly GCA_023313725.1 of Lithobius niger. Taxonomy (NCBI): domain Eukaryota; kingdom Metazoa; phylum Arthropoda; class Chilopoda; order Lithobiomorpha; family Lithobiidae; genus Lithobius; species Lithobius niger. The sequence goes on along the minus strand of JAHWFP010050163.1, from coordinate 60,557 downwards.
TACTGAGTTAATGGTAGTACAATAGATGTTCGGCATTACTTACACCTGGTACTTACCCCTGGACTACTGTTTGAATCTGACACTTCACTATCCTGCTCATCATCAACAAAATGAGATCTTGTGCCATATTTACTGTTTTTAGTTTTATGTTGAGATTCAGGCTTTGACTATTACTGGCTACAGGTGGCTTAGTTAGAAGCTAGATTTACTGCTCCCACAGACTATTTCACATGCCCATATACGTCTTTAGTGACTTAGTTAATGCGTTGTCAGCTTTCATATTATAGTTATTAACAGTTAGCATTAGCGCGGCTTCAAAAGCTAATGTTGTTTCCTTTGTTGTGTTCGTAGACATTAACAGCTTTTGAGTTTCATCGCTCCTCAGCCCAGCAACTAATCGGTCAGGTAGTGCTTGAGGTAAAACTCGTAATCGCACCATGCAGACACGCGCTGAAATTCGCTGAAATTCGCCAGTGTAGACATACTGCTTTCAAATCCAATTCAGCCTTAAGGAAACAACTTACAAAATGCCCGCTTGAATATTCAAATACTCATTTACATATGTTGCATAATTAAATTGCTTACATACAGACAACCAAAATAACTTATAAATGCCTTAAATGCAATTCAATAAATTTCCAATGAAGTGTACCCTTTATTAAAACTCTCAATTTAAATGCATTAAATAGATTGAGCCTTTATAAGCGAAATGGACCAGGGAACTTGAAACACTTAAAAATAACATAATTCACGTGATTAACGTGATTAACGCAAAGTATGTTGCCCAAAATGCTTAATAACTGATGACCAATGGCACTAAACGCATAAGACTCATAACCTGAAATGTTGTCTGCCCGCTCGATACTTAACACCAATTGAGTTGCGTAAGGCATATCTAAGGAATTCTTAAGGCATATCTAGACACACGCTAGTGTTTCGCCGCCAAGTAACAGTAGATCATCCCATTGTAGACATCTGATTGTTAAAAAAGTGATGGTTAATGATAAAGAGGCGGCTCGCTAGCAGACATGTGTCTGTTAACTGTAAGCAATTGAAAGCATATTTTGGCATGTTGAGGATAAATCCCAATGCGACAGAAATGTTTCAAATTGTGGAAAATGTAAGGGGAAGGGTCAGAGATTAAGAAAAACTAAAAGTTAAAGGATGAGTGTCCACCAATCATAGAGAAAAAGATGCGTCAATAACGTTGTTTTTATGTTACTGTCTAGCTAGGTCCCATGTTAAATCCCATAGACTTTTTGCTCATGGCTAGCGCAAAATTTAGACGTCCTACGTAGCTGAACTTTTGCACACGGATGTATGTTGATCTGAGCATGGTCCTTTTGTTGGTTTTTGAGGGTTGTAGGGCTCAGGATAAATGCGTGAGAGGGTTTTGAAATTCGACAGCAGCTAATTTAAATGTCGTTTCTTTTCCAAGTTACAACCAAAGATTTCAAGCAACAATAGCTTGAACAATCAACACTGGTCCTTAGATGATTGTAAAAGCCAGGATGAACTAAAAGCTGAACTGTAACGAAAGACAAAATAAGCAAACATTTACGTTTCAGTGGATTGCGTAAGAATAAAGGGATGCACGTTAGATGATGGTAATGGTTACGCAACAATACGAACATCCGTAGCAAGCGTGATTTTTGCTAATAACCAAAAAATAATATGCTTCGCGTTCTACTGTTTTAGTAACGGGGGTTTCTGCATGTAATGACTAAACGTGAACGAAGAAAGCAAACGAAAAAAATTCTCAATTTTTCTGATGTAACGGCTAAAATAAGATGGTGCGCTGACTTTTTGTATGTTCACAGTCCTAAGTTACATGTGTCTATCAACGGCAAGCAACTAAAACATAGCTTGTCATGTCGAGCATAAATCCTAATGCTGCCGAAATCTTGAAAAAGTAAGGGGAAGGTACAAGGATAAACAAAACAACTAAAGGGCATGCGCTGATTGAGTGAGCGAAGCGAACGAATTCAGCCATTGTTAGCCAGTGTCTGCAAAAATGGAATTGAAGAAACGTAAGCATGTGAAGAACGTTCGTACAATAAACTAAGCCATGTCAATTTGGCTAATCGAACGGCTAATTGGTAATGGTAAATTTGGCAATTATTATTGTGAATATTTGTACATATCAAATTCCTCCAGAAAAAAAGTTACAGATGAAGATAAGACGGTGTAACCTTTTGTACGTTCACAGTCCTATGAAAGTTGTGATATCCACCCAAAACCAAAGCTGTAGAAAAACCCGCCAAGTTTCCAAAAATGATCGGCCTTTGAAGGGAAAGGCCACCAAGGTTAATCCTATTAGCCAAGTTAATCGCACCGAATAATACTTTGGACGTTAAATGAATACGTAAAGATTGCTACCGCTAGTAGCAATTTTCTAGTTTTCATTTAACTTTCGAACTATTAGTATGTGTGATTAACTTGGCCGATCGTTTTTAGAAACTTGGCGGGTTTTTGTACCAGTTTTGGTTTTGGGTGGATAAGTTCTTACAACGGCTAACTTATAAACATTTCATTTCAAATTGCGGCTCCAACTATTAATTACTGAGAATTTCGAGAACCATAAATGAATACAGAGTACTTAGTTACTATCGCAGAAGGTAACGTCCGCAGATTTCCTGGCGAGAGGTAGTGTTTCTCAAAACTGAGAAAGCCTTTGTTGTTCCATGGACGACGAGAGGACACCTTGCTTTAATTGGCAGGTGTCTATATAAAGAATAAATCACAAGGTAAAGGTTAAACTAAGCAAACAGTCTTCATTAAAGACTGGCCTTGTGTGGATACAATATACACTAATCTGAGAAAGAAAAAAAGACAACTGCCCCGACTGGGACTCGAACTCAGGACTTCCCACTGACTAGGCCGGGCGCTCTAACCACTGCTCTATCACGGCGGATACTGGCTATAGGCTAGTATAAAACATAGCTAGTATAAAGGAAAGTTCACACTGGAAAAGTTAGCTTACATGATTGGCAGCCTGGCCATGATAATCAAGCCCTTTATTACGTGGGAAATGCTACATGGTGTAGATTATGATTGGAGTTAAGACCCAAGAAGCTTCTATTGCAGACTATTAGAAGCCTAGTTAGTTAATATCTTTATTTATATGGTTGCTGTTGCTAAGGTGTTGTATTTTATGAACTTCTGTATCTTAGAGCGCCACTAAGTATTTCCATACTTATACTTTCTTACGTATCAGTTGGTAATCCCTTTGGGTAGGTGGCATATTAGCAACAGGTCTGAGGTATGACAAGACGTTATGCATATATATATATATATATACATATATACATCAACTACTAGTAATATCTGGTGTTAACCTTAGGAAGAACCGTTGACTATAATAATTCATCCTAGACCACTTTAGTAGCCTAGACCGATTCAGTATACCAACACCTTGCTCTCCACACTTCTGCAGTGCCAGCCTGCCTTGCCCCACCTCACGAGTTGCTGAACCACTTCAGTTATGAAACTCGCATGGGAATTTCCATCAATAAACCTCAAAATGATCAAGAAAAATTATTAATTGTTCACTGGAGCTGGCCGGCTTAGCAGGAGGAATCACGTGACTCTTATCATGTATACACAAAGCACAGCACAGCGTAGAAGTGCTTAGCACAGTCTACGTAAACAGGTTTACAAAGTTAAAATTTACAATATGTATGTACATGCTCAAACACAACACTACTTTATGTTGAAGTGTTATATATATGAACGATGGCAATTCGATAGTTTGACGTAATATTCTACCGGCTTTGTTCGTGGTTTTAATCTCACCAATTTGCTCACTGTGTTACTTGATTACTTCTCTTCTCTTTCGATCATCTCTATGGCAACCAAATTCAGGGTCAGTCAACCTTTTGCAGTCCCTAGTTATTAGCAACAAGCCGCCTTCTGGCAATGGCGAGTCTTCATTCGTTTCCATGGCTACAAGGCAAAAAGATGGCGGTTTGGTCTTTGATCCTGCTTGGTAGGTTGGTTGACGAACCACTCATTTTTACATCTCGAGTTTCTTCACTTCCCACAAAAACAAGTAAATTTTCGTGGAGGTTCCTTTTCCATGTTTTATAAACAAAAACATCTACCTTGCGATCAGAAGTGTCTAACACCCCTCCCCCTCCTACAAAAATATTTGCTACATTTCAGCTGACCTTAAAACTAAAGGGACACAGGAAAAGTACCTGCCAGGATAGTATAAGAGACTACCAGCCTTCGTCATCAGATATTGAGACTATTCTTGGCATTGTAATGATCTCTTATGATGATCGGAGGTTACCAGGTTCGAATCCCCGGGTGTGCTCCTCTCCTTATTAAACTTCTTTCGCCTTTTAAAGCATCTAAGAAGGTTCAAAACTGGCCTGACTCGAATGTACGAATATTAGTAGTATGGTATGCTTCAGCCGACACATGGCTCTATTATTAAAAAAAAAAAGACATAACATAACGTGAACGTGATAGTAGTGAACGTGCTTAGCTACTTACTTCAAAGTTCAAATAGCTTTTCATAGCTTGAGCAGTTGTCTAACTGAAAAATAAACTAACAGAAGTAGAGTGTAAGCGTAACTTTGTTTCTTGGGTGACACTCCACGTTGCGATCTACTTCACATTACAACCTAACCTAACCTAACCTAGCCTACCCTAACCTTCCCTAAGTTAACCTAACCTAATATTTTGGTGAATTTATTTGATGGTAGACTGTATTCTGTGGTAGTTATGTGATGATAGACCTCAAACCATAGTAGCACCGTTTCTTTTCCCCCGCCTATTTGCGTCATCTATTGAGGACGTTCTTAATAGTCACTTGTAGTCGGATGAAGAGAATCAGTCCTGTCCACAATTAGGTCCTACGACCCTTTTATGCCACGTCAGTTTAAGACTGTAGCTACAACTTCTAAACGGTCACTCAGTGTAAAAATTCTAAAAATAAACCTAAAGCTTATTTTTATGCTTTCATTATACAAACCTTTGTCTGACTTTTTCTGACGAAATATTACACACGACCGAATCAACTCAACACTCAGTAGAAAAGAATGCAAAAAGATCCTGTTCATCCCATTGCATGTTTCGCGACAGGATCTCGACGAGCAACGTTTCCTGGTTTGACTATGGAGCTGGAGGGATAGTATATAAGTTCACGGTTTGATTATTTGACTGTACGTAGCCTTTCCTCGACGAAACTTAGAACGCGAAGCCATGGCAGCCATTTTGTTCTCTTTCACCTGTGGTTTGCATACCTGCAAGGTTCTCTCCAGATAGATTGTTGCAACTCTGCATTCTGGGAGGACTAAAAAGATGTGCAGGGAATAATTACTGCGTAAACGCCCTAAGCATCAAATTGAAACAGTAAATTATTTCCTTCACATTAACTATGAATGCCCTACGCAACTTAACTGTGCGTTAAATTTCTACGATGTAGGTAAATAAAAGGTACACCTCCTTTATTATGCATTCGACATAATGCGTACGTCATCATAATGGAAACAAACCCTTTAGATATCCCTTGTGCGGTTAGCATTTTTTATTTCTCCACTTCAAAGAACAGCGGGTTAAACGAAGGCATTCCTCGCATTCAAATTTTTATTTATCGAAACAATCATTATAATTTTTCCACGAAGCCCCGGAGAGAAAGAAGCCAGATTCCAGCTTTGGGGAAGGGCACAAAATGGAATGCTGCGGTAATAAACAAGGGTCTGGCGGGTTCACAAAGCGTTAAGTTAACCTACTTTCTTCATGGGAGCGACCCTAACTTGGCCGCTCGCCCACAAAGGAGAACGATAAGAGCTATGGTGTCTTGGAATTCAATGGAGAAAATGGCTAGAAGGGCTGAATTAAACGTGGGAGGGGGGAAGGGTCGGGTGGGGGGAGGATCCATTCAACGTCTTGAAAAGAGTTAGGAATTTTACTTCCTTTTGACGTGGCTCTTTGTTTGACGTAATTGCACATAAAGGCGCGAATCTACAGTAAATTCGTAACGCTACGTAAAACCTCGTTGATTGTAAGGATGCTTGACGAATCGTCTTCGTGCGCCATGGAGAAGTGAATTACTGGTGTTGGGGTTCTTGAAGCAGCCTGATGGTTTTAAAGGGTGCTTGTTCTGCGAGTCGTGGTTTCTGGGTTGTGGCGAAGATTTTTGACATGTTTAAAAATTATAATTTTTTTTTAAAGCAGCGTTGTTTTGCGGGAGTTATAAAAAAGTGAAAAAAAATGCCTCTCGATGAGCACATTCCCGCAATTTATGAAAGCAAAACTTTTAATTTTCAACCACTGCCAACAATATTGTGGTCTTGTTCCCAGTTCTCTTAACTTGTACATTACAGCAGCAGCGTATAGGGAGGTGCTATGTTGTTGTGTCGTCACATCTCAGGTCATTTTTTATTAAAAGTCAAAGACTGGCACGAATTTACTTTACCAGTCCGTTTATCATACTCATTGTGTGAAACAGTATGGGTGTAAGGAATATCGGTGTTTATGCTGCCGAACATTTTTAACCCAGCGTGTCTTTTCGTTATAAATAAGTAACGATTTCCTTACAATTAGTGGTAACTTGATGCGGAGTGGTACTTACTTAATTTGGCTACAGTAAATCATCTGCATACAGTCACAACATTCTTACGAAAGACGCATTTTTATTTGTGTATCTTAAGTGGGGGAAGGATCAAGAGTTTTTCAGGGTTTCGAACGGGAGGGGGATCATCGAAAATTCGGTTTCATCCGTCCCGATAATATCTCTCTCCTAAGGCTTGCTAAGTGTGGCCTACAAGCTTTTAGTTTCAGTCTTTAACCCTAACTGGTGTCTAACCTTCCATAATTTCATGCAAGGCAGGCCTAATGTCACCGCACCATGGAAGTCAGGTGGTCCCGTACGAAATTACCATCAAATCTGAACCACAAATGACTTATGACTCATTCCATCAAGGTCCATCTGTTGTTC
>JAHWFP010050163.1:37444-53598 GCA_023313725.1 Lithobius niger | reverse complement strand
ACCACAAATGACTTATGACTCATTCCATCAAGGTCCATCTGTTGTTCGAACATTGGGTTACTTCGCACCGCGTAAGTCAGGCTAGCTCATCAGAAATTACTATCAAATCTGAATCACAACGTCTGGTTATAACTTCTTCCATTAAGGTCCATCTGTTTTTCGAACATCAGGTTACTTCTCACGGTGTAAGTCAGGCGAGGCCATTAGAAATTACCATCAAATTTGAACCATAACGTCTGGTTATAACATATTCCATTAAGGTCCATCTGTTGTTCGAACATCAGGTTACTTCGCACGGTGTAAGTCAGGCGAGGCTATAAGAAATTACCATCAAATCTGAACCACAACGTCTGGTTATGACTTATTCCATCAAGGTCTATCTTTTGTTCGAACATTAGGTTACTTCTCCAAGGGTTCCCCAAATCGTAACCCAAAAGTCTTCGTCCCCTTACGTCCAACTCATTTGGCCGTCCAGTGAACCTGCCGTGAAAATTCCCACAACAGGTATGGTACAGGTAACGGAAAGACGAATCCACCCTGCGCTATGCATTCAAATAAAATTTTTGCAAGGTTTTGGCTTTTCTCCATTCCTATTCGACGACCACTTTTTCCATCTTATCAAAGAGAGTGCCATCCTTTTCTTGCGTTGGTTGGAGGCAAGTATTTTGTTTCCTTCGACCTACCCCCTCTTTGCTTTGGACTATACGAACGCTCAGTCCAACGAAAGCTATTTGACCGATAGAGAAAGAAAGAGAGATCAATGTCAGTCTCCGTTATCGAAAAACTCTCCCCGACTGAGGCGCCCCCCTATTGAAGCCTTCAGAATTCGACGGACGGCAAATGCATTACGCGTGCCGGCCGCTTCTGTAAAAATAGAAAAGTTCTGGGAGAAGAGAAGCGTGCGAGAGGGAGAAAAGCTTTTAGTTTCAACTCATTTCACTAGGCAAAGATGACTTCACCGTGGAAGACTACGAATGTGTTCATTTTCGTAGCAAGATGGCGTTTTCTTTTTTTTTTTTTAGGGGGACGGGGAGTGGTTGGTGAGGGAAGAAGACTTTTGGCCAGTACGGTGCACGTATAAAAAAAGTAGCTAAGAATATTTACGTTGGCTACGTTGTCTCAATCTAACAAGTTTCTCCTGTGGATTTGCCTACTAAAAAAAGATACAGCTTGAGCATACGAAAGCATTAGTCGTGGTAAAAGTGGTGGTTTCTGCAGAACTTATGGGAAACAATCGATTCTTAAAATAAATTCTGTACCCGTCTACTCCTGCTTCTTCGGCTTCAGTTCGAATTAAGATTTCGAATACAGTTGCATGTTTCAGTTTTAAAAGTCAAGGTGATTGGTTGGTAACCGTTAGGGCGCGTTTACGCAGCGACTCGCCTTTGCATTCTCGCAGCTAGAACTCAATCGCGATGGCAAAGGTGACATTGCCATGGTAACAACGCTAAATGGATTAGCTAAATCCGACATCGTTTGAGTAAATACTTGCAGTCTTATAATCCGTGCCAATAAATAAAGAATTCCTCATGACGAAACAATTTTCCCAAACGCATCTGAACTCACGTTATTTGCTGTTTTCGTTGCGAGGCGGCAGACATAAAACCGCCGCCATGTTGTTGGAATTTGAGGTGATTTCTAGCTTCTAGCTGCGAGGATGCAAAAGCGGGTCGCTTACACAGACAATTTTACGCAATAAAAAACTCTGTTTTGTGAGTTATAAGCTGAAAGGACTAAAAACTACAATAATATATACTATAAAATATGTTGCAAGAAGTTGTAACTTCTAAGTTACAAAAATGTCGAAACGTCAAAATGATTCAGATCAATATACGCAATCGAGAAAAAAAAAGTGATATCCCATCAAAAACCAAGAGAGACAAAAGCAATTAATACTTCAGACGTTGCACAGAAAACTTTACCATTGCTTCTACGTCTGCACTATTACTCGGTAAGATTAACTTTATGTATATTTACAACCTAAAGTTGACAAGAAAAGACTTCACAGATGCAGTTACTTTCTAGGTAGTAAGTTTTAGTTAGTAGTAAATTCATTGCCCACAGAAGTGAAACGTTTCAATGAGATAGTCATCTTTTAAGAAACTTTTGTTCAAGTGGCTACTTAATCTAAACTAAACTAACTTAACAAATAAATTCAATATCGTGAGTTAACCTAATCTAAACTTATACTTTCTGTTTCATGACTAAAAACTTTAGCATTCCCCGTTTCTTTCGGCAAACTACGATTGTGCTCTTCTGCTGTTTCTTTTTTGTAGATATATATTTGTTAAATGATTTCGTGCATGTTATCCTTTAATTTTTATTATTATTTGAAATATCAATCCTCAGTATTTTCTTAGTTTCATTTGAATTTTCGTGAGACCTCAATCCACACGTGGGTATCGGCTCTTGTGGTGTGTGGGTATGTCACTCTTTTAACTGTCCTTGTATATGTATTGCTTCGAAAAACTCAACCCAACTTAACTCAACATTTTGATCAGTTGAACACTTCGTTTGAAAGGTCTAACCACTATCAACTTGGCGATCCTTTTGATAATTTTAATTTTTGGTATGGTGATCGCTTACATGGAAAGCAAAGGTCAGGCTGACCTGTTTGCAACAAAATGAAAAAAACAATGAGAAAAGCGTGTTATAATTTTACAAAATCTTAGATGCGAAGGATACCAAACGTTCTCTTCTGAGTTGAGGAATGGAGATGTAGGTGAAAATCCCGTAAGTCCCCTTTCATGTTAAGGCCGATACCCCCGGAGTGTTGAGCGAAGAGAACTTCGTCGAAAACTGGACTAAATCCGAATTTGGATTTTGTGTGTCCGTTTGGAAATCGATAACGTTTGCAACTTGGTTCTGATTTCGTTAAAATTTCGTGACATTGGAGCTGTGGTGCTTGAAATTCACGAGCAATAAGGAGAAACTCCTACTTCATGTATTTTCGGAAATATTCGAATGTTTCGTTGAATTTCCGTGCAAATTTTTAGTAGCGAAGATAAAGGAACCCGGTCTATATGGCTAGTGGCCCCGACCATTATATGAATAACGCAAAGCCGTATTGTACGATAGCGAAAGTTCTTTTAGTGTGAAGAATGCAGAAAATACTACAAGTGGAACAAAAATACTATTAATGCCAATTTCAGACGTTTTGAAACAGTGCAGCTGCTTCTTTTAACATTTCTTAGCAAATATCGCGCGTTGTGGCAGAGCTATCTAGATACACTCGTAAAGGTAGGTGTTGGATTCGTTCGCTTGCAGTGTTCGCTTCGGTGTTCGCTTGCGTCACATTCATGAATTACTGTGTAAGATGAACGTAAGAATATATAAAATAAATTAACGGATTATAGCTAATCTCTCTCAGCCGAGTAAATGTGATTTTTGCCAGTACTCTCATTATTTTTGCCTTTACTTTACTATTTGCCAATAATGCCTTTACTTTCTGAAATAACGAAAAATGAAACGTAATGTGTTGGCACGATAACGAAATTATTCGCGCATTCGTTTTGGATACTTCTCTGCATTACCTTGGTGCCACCGTCTGCAGCCAACATTAGATGGTATTTCGTTTATTATTAATTTCGTGCCATTGTCGTGTAGCTACCGATGAGCTCAATAAACAAATCAATCAATCAATGAGTGTGCAATGTTCACCTATATCGGGTGATTCTTGACGAATTTAAAGGGCAACTATGATGACTATTTTTAACAATTTGTAACGCTAAAATTGCATAAAAACACTGTTAAAAGCCATTGTTGCATACAGCAACGGTTTTTCGTATTTCTTTACGCGATTTTAGAGTTAAAAATAGTTAAAAATAGTCACCATAGTTGCTCTTTAAATTCGTCAAGAATTTCCCGATGTAGATAAACACTGCGGACTCACTGGTAGCTACACGACAATGACACGAAATTAATAATAAGCAAATTATGTAATGTTGGCTGCAGACGGTTGCACCCGCGTATTGCAGGGGAGTATCCAAAACGAATGAATGAATAATTTGGTTATCGTGCGAACACATTACAATAAAGAAAAAGAATTGAGAAGTACCGATTTTAGTGCCAATTCCTACCAGTACACGCCGTTGTTAGGAAACTGTCTTAACAGATTTACTCTTATGCGTGTATTTATAATTCTTTCCCTTAACAGAGCAAACATTTAGTCAAAATGTGCAAAAATGTAAATCTGAAAAATGCAAGCGTTATTTAAACTGTAAGGTTGACCACATATCTAACAACGGCATTTAGTGTCAGGAAATGCTAGTTAAAAAGGTGAATATCAAATTCTTCAAATTCTTATTGTAAAAAATACGTAGTGTATGCGTATACATATTGTATAAAATACGTATTGCATGCAACTGATTTTAATTGTTTTTTTTTTACTGAGAGTTAAAAAAATGCCGATTATTGTAATAAACAAATATAAATCTCTTTATTTTTCGTTCGCCTCTCCTAGAGTATGCATGCCAGGTGTGGTCACCAAGTCTGTTAAAAGATATTGACCATATTGAGTCAGTTCAGCGACATTTCACTAAATCACAGCCAGGATTTAAAAGCAAAACCTATAAACAACGTTTGGAACTTTACAACTAGATTCACTTGAACTGCGTAGACTCAAGTTTGACTTAATTCTCAATTACAAAATCCTACATAATATGCTACCTCTTGATCTTCCTTTCATCGAAATAAACACTGACAAACGAACTAGGGGGGGGGGGAGGTCATAAAGTAAAACTAATAATTCCCAAGTTGTAGAAAATCTTTTTTCTCTTTATGAATTACCCCGGTCTGGAGCTCTCTTCCTGACTACATTGTCTCAGCCTCGGCACTCCAAACTTTTAGGAGACTGTTGAGTGAACGGTGTTTCAAAGATCATCTGCACCGCTCCGAGTTTTGTAATTAGAGATTGTTCTCTTCATCTTGACGATGTATGTGTGGTACTGATAGCTATAAAATATACTATGTTAGCTTCCGGCAAGTCGTTAGTGGTTAACTGGGTGAGTCTCTCTTGCCGTTTTGCCTTTTGAGGGCAAACAAATCTTATTATTATTATTTGAACTTTTATTTTAAAAAGAATTTGCAGGAACACCTTTATTTAAAAAAAAAAAAAAACAGGAAGAAAACGTGATGGCTTGATACAGCCTATGTTACAGCAGAGTTAGCACGCTACCTGGAAATGCTGGAAACGTCTGGAATTCCATAAATCTCTCTTCCATGCCTTGAAAAGTATGGGGTTCTGACAAATAGTCAGTATCAGTGTTTGGAAAAGACTGGCATTTGCAGACAGACTAATTTTTATCGAATCAGCTCAAGTATTATTGTGACACAGTTTTTTTAACCGCACCTTTGTCTTGAATAGGCCTCGTTCTTTGTACACGGAAACGCCTGCGTTTCACAGTTGAACAAAATTAATTAGGCCTATATGCTAATCTATTCTTTTATAACTGACTGTATTTGTTAGTGTTCCATGCATCTTTACAGGGAACAAGGATTGCGACATGCCAGCCTCCATGCACGTATACATGTAGTGTACATAACTAAACAAACAAACAAAACGGTTGGATATTTCACACAAAAAACACACACACTAAATCCAACATAATACAACTCTAAAAGAGTTAAACTTAAAGAATTAGTTTGGTGTAGTGTAACAAATAAGGCAGGCGATGTAAAAAAATACTATTTACCTAAAATATTTAACAACATTCCTAAGGATTTTATTTTTTTTTAGTATAAACACTACAGTAAGCGATGTCATTATCTCCACTGAAGTGCGTGTCGTCGACCACATAGAAAAAAAAAGTCTCCCACAGTTAAATGTTTACATAATATACAACCAATGACAGTGCACGTTTTCTTAGTTGGTATAGGCACCACTTGCAAATATGTTACTGTTATTTAAGACATACATGTTTCCTACTCTTTTTTTAATATTCACTGCTGAGGTTGCTGTTGCACTGCACTCATAATTTGTTACTACCAAACTTATTAAACAGTAACAGTCGGACTTTTAAAACCATACAGGCTTCCATATCCTGAGCAGATTTTTCACAGTTAATTACACCACTGCAAAATCCTACTTTAAAGGAACCGATATAAAATGCAACTAAATTTTAATAGATTTTCCCCACTGTTTACTAGCTTCTCCACTTCCACGCGTTGCGTGCTTATTTGATACATTTACCTTATTAATGTTTCGGACACAACAAATTACTTTAGAATGGTGGCCAAAATACTAAGAGCGAGTCCCTTTAAGCAGTTACAAAATGGAAAAACATCGCTAAAAATTAACAATTTATAGTTTACATTTCTTCCGAACTTGCCTCAAACTTCAAACCCATTTCTGATGTGCATCAAGTATTCAGTAAGAAATAAAGTTGAAAGCACACTATCTGAAATGACATATCTTGTAGACAAAGTTCTGGTTCATGAAGTTAATTTGGTAGGATTGTTCTAAAAGTTACCTGGTTAATGCAAGACATTGTTAATAATCCGAACATGTATGTCTATTGAATTTTCGTTGGTCTTTTAAATCAGTATCTTGAAATAATTTAGAAAGCAAGATCTTTGATGCAGAAATGCATCAATTTTCTTAATACTGTTTAGTGTTCCCATCAATTGAAGTGTCTAAAACTAAACTATTTTAATTGTTACACCCTTTGAAAGGCGATTTCGCTGACGAAGTAATTCCACACCATACGGATTAGGACGAGTTTGACATCAAGTTGTATTGTAGGAACTCGTTACCCTTTCTGCAAATTGTATAAAAGTCTCAGTGAAGACATGGCTTGATAAGTTACGTTTACAGATAGAAAACTACTGTGTGTATGTACAGCAAGCAGCATTTATCATCGGTACCAGTAAATCAAGAGAATAATAGACAATTTTCAAAATCGGTTGGCAATTTTACAGTGTCAATGACAGTAATACATGGCTTAAGGGAAATTATTAATTAAAACCAGTCCTGCTTGTTCAAAAGCAAGATAATTGATAAACTTGCGGGCCAGTGATTTACCATCTGCAAGCATTTCAAGAGGTGCACGTGTGACAGCACTGTTTTCAGTCATGAAATAGATAAACCTAAATGAGTCAGGATTCATTATTTCAAATACGTTCTTCATAAGCAGCGTAAGGCTTTTGCACTCAACAACCTAAAATGTTGTTCAAAACTTTTAACAAAATATTTCCAGGTGCATTGATAATTCAGGTGGAAAAAATTAAACAACTTGCATACTACACAACACCTTTACAATATGTTACATGCATGCACTTGGTTGCGTTGCATAAGCGATAGTCTGTGGTATCCCTGCATAGTAAGCGACTTTTAAGTAACCGTCATTCCCCTTCGTATGAAAAACACATTTATTAAAGCTACCAAAAATAAGTAAGGTAAAAATGTTTAACAAAAAAACGTGTATTCAAATTGTAAACCGACCAATACAAACAAGCTATTTTTAGCTTCGTAAAGGTCTTTGGTAAACAGCAATACATTTAAAAAAAAATTATAATAATGCACATGAAACAGAACAAAAACCTAAACGCACAAAACAGACGCCACAAACAGCAAAACGGCTACAAAATTTAAAGATTAAAATTACATACACAAAGTGAACACGTAATTACTCACACGAACTAGAACTAAAACAGAGGCCCCAAAAAAAACTATCTAGGAGTCTGCCTGTTTCACAAATTATAAATGCACACAAAATACACATATGACCACTCACACGAAACACTTCAAGTATAAAACAACAAACACGCACAAATATTAAAAAAAACCTGCATAATACACAAATTAACCGCACGCAAACACACACACACACACACAAACATTAACCATTTCAAACACAAACGGCGTTTACTTTCTGACATAGCATTAGAATAAAAACAGTCCTTGTTCCCTGGAATTGGAGTTCAAATTATAGTTCGTTGCGTACGAGTGAATTCTAATCCGTTTTTATTTGTGCATCTTCACAGCTGTGAGTATGGGGCTTCTAAACCGCGAAGCCGTTTTTTGTTTAGTTAATTACTTTTCAGTTCACACAATGTTGCACAATCAAATTGATATTCAATATTTCATGAGACAACCATTGTCTTTTCCCACTTGGCTTGCTGACTAACATCGGCCTCCTTCCATTCGTACATCAAAATTTTCCTATTTCCTCTCCTAACACATCTCCGCGACGCCCTCAGCCCCAAGGGCTGTCTTTCGGCCAAATCTACTAGAAATTGCCCAAGCTTCATCTGCACTAAACTTAGACTCAATTTAGTGATCGGTTAACTTCAAGTCTCGATCGTCCATCCTAAAAGTCAGCCAACGGCGACCGTTAAGACAAGGCGAGTTAATAAACTTCAAGGAACTGGACCACCGCCTTCAGGTTTGAACTAATTCGATAAATAATCTTCCAATATGCCGTAGTGAAGTCTAAAACTTGAAGTTCCATAATCGTCGCAGCAAGGTTTGGCAAATTCAGTTTTTTAATAAATTTCTATCGAAACTAAACTTGCATACAAACTCGATTTACTATATACCAACAACGACTCTGGTAGTGAGCACGTCCAACATGGAGTCCTCGTGATTGCCACGGTTTGGTGGTGTCCCACTCTACACGTTTTTATTATGTAAATAATATATTTTTAACTGTGAACAAGGGACAAAATGTTACATTCTGCTGAAATTTAAATGCTTCGTCTTGCATGCCTTGTGGGTTTTCTTACGCCTCGTTAGAGGGCCACATTTTGTTGCTTTTGAAATTACTAAGACTGGAAAATGGCATGGAAGTGAAACTAGAGAGTCGGGAAAAGGCTGGATAAGACTCTGGAATTTGGCTTACACTGAAACGTACAACCCAGCATACCGATACGAAATTCGTCCGTTTGTGGATTCGGATACTTCCCTGCATTTCGTTAGTGCTACTGTGTGAAGCCAACATTAGGTAAAATTTCGTTTATTAATAATTTATTAACGGTCTCACTGATAACTGCATGAGCATGCAATATTCACTTACATTGGGCGATTCTGAGGAATTTAATTTGTAAAAGAATTTACAGTCACGCCATTAGGCTCAAAAACAACAAAGAAGAAAGAGCAATGGCTTGGTTTGGTAGCGAAATTATTCGTTCGTTTTGTCGCGAGGACTGCACACAGACCGAAACCAACAATGGACAAAAGTTTGTTAGAAAGTATTTTCTCTCATTCCGATGGATCTACGTAAATAAAAAAATCCAAAGGAATAAAAACGCACGGAAAAAAATCTAGGAAAACATCAAGAGAAATAAAATCTAGAGGAAAAAAACGAAAAAATCCAAAAGAACAAATATCCAGGGGAAAAAACCAATGCAATTTTTTTTATTACCCGTATTTGCTTATTTGTAGCATTTTTTTTTTCAAGTAAGGTGATACCGTACTTTGTCATTTGCTACGAAACTTTAACATCTCATGCTGTCTGGTGCGTTTTATCTTTACTAGTCTCCCTTCCCTACCGTCTCCTTTTTGACTTCTACGTACGGTTATGTGGTTAGAATGGACGGTGACTATAGAGCTAATGCCTGACAGTTGTAGCGTGGGAGAGTGGGGAAACTTCCTTTCCAATGGAGCAAAGCAATAGGGGAGAAAACCTCTAGCACCTCTGTCAGTGCGCAGTCTGAACTGTTGGGGCCGTATTTCGCGTGGGAACAATAAACATCCTAAAGACCCCCCCCCCCCCCAAATGAGAACTGCCAGAAACTCACTGCCGGAAAATACGAAGAATGAAACTATGGAAGGACGCAAAATGGACAACAGGATGTTCTCCAAACATGCAATTTATTAGTTTAAAATTTTCGACTGTTTGAGAGTCGAAAGTTTTAGCCAAATAAATTGGCTGTTTGAGTTTACCTGAGTAAAAAGCTAGATAAACACAAATACGATGATAGTACGGCACCATATAACGAAATCATTAAAAGGTAAAAATTATTCGACACTCACCATTTTACAAACAAATCTTGGCGAACACAATGTCAACAAGAGCAGAGAGTATGGCGTTGCACATTGGGAAAAATTAATTAAATTTCAATATTGTTTATTTATAAATACTTATCCACTCCTCCATAAAGGGTTAAGTGTACTTTATTGCGTTTATGCAATTTCAACGTTAAACTAGAAAAGGCAATCAAGCTTAAGCCATTCACACCTACAGCGTCATTTCAATTACTGTAGTTATTTTTTTTCCGTTGTTTTTTGTATATTGATATTTTTGATTTATAAACTCGTCTTTACTACACAGCCATTTAGCACTGTAATGCGATTATTTGTAAAGTAAAATAGTTAGCCTATGCTTTAAATTAAGTGATCGACTCTTATTGGCTGCGATCCAGTATTCTAGTTTAGGTCTCAAGAGGTGATGATTTTCAATACGTACCATTGATATAACAGAGAAATCTTGTAACACGCTGTTTACGAATAGCAGGGCGCACCTTGTGTGAACGCACATGGTGCACCTTGCAGTTACATAAGCTGCTTGGCGTCCTGTCAACTTCCGTCTACACCGGAACTTGGCCGAACGCCAACAGTCGGGAGCGAGGCTACTCTATTGTTCAAACCAGTTCTACTCTCTGAGTACGTCACAATCTGGACAATGTTCGATTTCGCTCAAGTGCCTCCCTAGATACCAGCTTCGACGGCATCGAAGTGTTCTGCCTTTATCTTCGCGAGGAGTCACTTGGTTTTACCAAAATATTCCCCTCCACCTCCCTCACAAGATGCTCGTGGAGTACCGTAGACCAAGCCTCTGGTACATCATTGGATATGTGCTCTGAGCGGCTATCCTGATGTAGCACATTTTCCTGGCCGCTCGGTGCACACATCCGAAGGTGATCTTATAGACGTAATAACTATTAAAAGCTTGGAGTTTGGTATCCCGTGTGCATCTTACGAATGAAGTGAGGGCGGGGGCCGAATTTTGGTGAAGCCAAGCGCCCCCTCGCGAAAAGAAAAGCCCGAAACTTCGATGCCATCGAAACCGCAGACTGAGGCATTATCCTAGAGAGACACTTTAGCGAAATCGGTTATCGTCCAGATTTCCGTGGTAAACCAGTGGAATATTGAAAAGCATTACCTCCTGAGATTTTACCAAGAATCCTGGACAATCGCAGCCAATCAGAGCCCTGCACTTAATTTAAGCAAAAACTGTCCTATTATGGTAGAGTATAGCTAAGTATTTATAAAACAAATGTTGAAATTTTAATTTATTTTTTCCTGTTGTGCAACGCACACTTACTGCTCTTGTTGACTTGCTTGTAAAATGGCGAATTTTGCATAATTTTTTTCCGTTTAAAAATCTTTGTGAGGTGCCATACTAACAAATTTTTCGTCTTTCTGACAGAGGGTAGTGTTTTGAGGAAGTCTCTGTTAGAGGGTCGAACATTTTAGCCAAATAAATTGCATGTTTGGCGGCCATTCTTTGGACCAAGCATGCAATTATTTGGCTAAAATTTTCGACTCTCTACGAGGATCGTTCATTTTACTTCACACCACACCCCTCGTCTTGTGAAAATAGAGAAACGTGTTTCGTGCCAATTTCTTTCTTTAGATTATTTTATGTTACTTTCACAGCACTCTGACGAAGTTCAGGATCACCTTACATAAAAAATAATAACAATACGCTAAAAAAAAAAATAGACAAACATAAAAAAGTATTTGATTTTTCCGTGGAGTTTTTCCGTTGATTTTTTTCTTTTCGATTTTTTCCTTTATAAACAAATAAATAAATAAATAAAATTTTTGCAAACGCAACCGGAATGGCAAGGAGTACCGTAGACCAAGCCTTTGCGCTACGCCGTCCGAAATCGCTAACAGCCACTAGTGTATACACGTAATAGAAAGAGTTACTAGGAATTGTTGGCTCACTAGTGCTCCGTTGTATTTCGTGTACCAGCTTGATAAACTTTAATTTATCTGTCAATTCGCTTTCGGGGGGTATTATACGATTATTATATGCAGAGATCCAAAATAGCCTATATACATAAAAATAAGTTATACAAATAAACAACATTATATTAACAAGTATTGTGTTTCCTTTACTGAGTTTTCATTTACAGCGATTTTTGCTTGGTTATTTACTTGTTTACAATGATAACATGCTGTGACAAAAAATTGCCTTTTTGTCATGGTAAATCAAGCCGTATTCTGATGCGAAGATCTCGACTTCTGATACTCAATTTGCAACTATTATACTATTTTATCTTCCAAATGGGGCTGTTCGTGAAGAAGTGGATTACAGTATCGATTTTCCCGGCGTCTGACCCGAAACGGCGTTACCTTGGATTTAGGCAAAACTTTAAAAAATAAAAAAATAAAAAACCTTCGGAAGGCGGACAACCTTGTAAACTTGGCTGCATGCAAATACATTCGGTTTCGAATTCCTTTCATGCTTTTTCTCGGTTGACTTGAATATCAGTATTTATGGCTGAGGAAACCGAAATTTTGCGCATATCGCTATTTCCTTCCCGGCCTCACCTCCACCTTCTTCCTCGGAAGAAGAAAAAAAAAAACGTCATTACGGCATGTATGAATAGCAGATAAATATTGATCAAGGGGGATAAAATAAAACCGGCGCTCCACGGCGACGGCGTGCACGTACGTATGGAGTAAATATTTATTTGCTGCAGAATCGTAAATCCTCGACGTTTTCTTAGCGTAATAAGCTGGGCTCGAGAACTGATCCAGGAAGGCGAAACTTCAAATTGAGACTAAAATTCTTCATCTTCGTTGAATATCGTCGGTGTTTTTTTAATTTTTTTTATTTCCTTCTTTATTTTTATTTTTTTTTTATCCTAAGTTTCCCTTTTCAAGACATAGTACTGACGACGTCTTTCGACTCTGAAAAATTAATCTCTTCGATGGTGGAGGCTTAACAAAATGTAAAATGTTAATAACGTCGCCAAGAATGCGATGTGAGCGGTTTTAATTATTAACGAGCGTGCAATCACATCAGCATTACAAATTGAGAGATCTTAACATGAACGTTTGCTCCGGTTTTGTGCGCTCAGTTCTACAGCGACGCTTGTGTTACGACGAGAAAGTTGACTTGAGCCTACCTATTTGTGATCGGTAATGCAGAAAGCTACATAATAGAGGGGTCTGCTTTCTTCCTGGCATAGTTAAAGGCACATCACATTATACAGTGGTTTAAGTCAGTGCATTATTCAGCTGACTTATATGAAAGTCTGATGAATTAATAACAAATGGTATGAAAGCGGCACTAAAGTATATATTATTTACGAAGCCTTTAATTGAGCTCTGATGATCACTACTACTCGGCCGAGCGAGAAATGGAATATAATACATTTGTTTATTTTCTATGTTCACTGTCCAGAAACCTACATGATTTCTGTCCAGTACTCCCCAGGGCGGTACTTATTGCTTCACTTCTATGATTTCTGTCCAGTGCTCTACGTCTAATTTCTTCCCCCACTACTGCCTTCACCCCAACGCCTAAAATATTTGAGGTACGAATTTTGACTTTGACCCCGATACTGTCACGCGCCAAAGTTCCTTTGGCAGTAAATTTATGGGAGGTGTTCCCACTAAAAGCTGGGAATTCAAGGACCACGTGAGTCCACTGCTCGAGTATGCAAGCCCTGATCGGTCACCTTACATTAAAGAAATCAACCTCGTGGAATAGGTACATCGTTGCTTCTTTAAAATGCTGTCTGGCATTCGAAATCTGAAGTATCGCCAGTGCTTTAAAATATTAAAATTCACTCGTCTCATCTTGTGTTTTAAAGATTATACATGGTTTCCTTGCTGTTGACCTCCCTTTTTTTTTATATTTTAGCTACGTACCTTGGACTCGTGGCCGCAGTTCGAAGATGGTCCTTCAGACGTATAGCGGGACTGTAGATGATACTTCTTTGCCGTGAGGGTGTCCCCATTCGTATTTCTGTGACAGACACAAAATCCAAACTGAGTCGCACATTAAGGCCCCACTTGGCTTCGCTTCAAGGTCTACGTGAGACCATTGCTTGATTATGCAAGCCCTTTGTGGTCTATTTACCTTCTTAAAGATATCAACCTCCTGAATCGGCCAAATGGCAATTCACCTGGCTTCGCTTCAAGGTTTACATGAGACCACTGTTTGATTATGCATGCATTGTGTGGTCTCCTTACCTTTTTAAAGCCATCAACCTCCTGGAATCGGCCAAATCGCAAAGAAAATGTATTTATCAAGGGGCAATTCAGAGTTATTTATTAAATTGCAAAGTAAGTTTGTTGGTAGAACCCAGCTGCGCCATGCTGTTTTGAACACTTGCGTTCGCTTCTAATACCGGTACCGCAGTGTTGCTTGTAAGGTCTAATGTTATTTTAGAGTTAACTAAGTAGCGCTTATAGCGATCATTCATGAAGTGAGGAATAAGATATGTGTAAATTCATGGTGTTGACAGCCTACTTCAAGTATAATCGTTTAATAAGGCAAAAACTACAAAAATTAAACACCACACCGAACACAAACTATAGCTCATTTTTAAGGAACAAGAAGCAAGACCCAATACTTCGTCCTTGCATCAAGTTTTAGTTGCATCTTCAACGTGAACGAAATATGTAAAACGAGAAGGCATTGCTATTCCTTACTGAAACCAAGGGTTAGAACCAACTGTGGAAAGTTCTACATCTGGTTTAGAGCCATTACACATTGGAACTGCCTTCCGCAACACGTCGTGAAGGCTGCATGTGTTGAAACCTTCCGGAGACTTTTGATCAACTTTTTAACCTTTAGCCGACTTTTGTTCGCCTGCTGGGCCGTATAAATTTTTCTTCTGACCGTCATTCTATTACGTTATATGTTAACAAACTAAGTACAAATATCAGGACATTAACTCGGCACCATGCAATGATCGGAGGTTTCCTGGATCGAATCCCTGAATTTTGCTCTTCCGTTTACCAGACTCCTTTCTCCTTCAAAAACGTCTGACAAAATTAAAAAATGAGCCGGTTCCTCTATACTACGTGACGTAAGGTTTCAAGATTGGTGCGAGTCTTCCTCGCTGGACGTAGCTTTGCGTTCGCACCACCTGCTTCGCTGGAACCCCCACTTTAATCTACCATACCTCGACGAAGAAAAACAGGAGTCTGAGGGCTCGCCTGACTTCGGACTTGGAAGACTGTCGAAGGCATGTTTTCTGATCTTTAGAGTATTGCTGAGATTCAGGATTAAATTTCAAACCAAAGTGCCGAAAAGGGGGCCCAAAAGAGGGTGAGCTGCCTGGATGGCGTCTGCAACAGTTGTGATCGGTTCTAAATCCGTCGCCATGTGTTTGGCAGTTGCCACGAGACGCAAAGACAAAGCTTACAGGTGTTTCAGCATTGTTTCACAAGTGATTGTGGATTGTTTACAATTGTCGCAAGGTTATTAAAATACCGAGTTGGAGACAACAGGGTCCCGTCTCGGTACAGCCAAACAAAGGCCCACTGATGGGAGGGGAAGCGGAGGGAAACTTGCTTGCTGCATCAAAAGTAGTTTCAAGTTGACGATGTCGAAAGGTCTTCAAGTAGCCGTGGAGCTCGCAGCAAGAAAGTTTGTTAAAACAAAAATAAAAATAAAAAATAAACATTGCATTTTAAAAATCGATTTTAATTTTCACTCTTCTGTGGTTTAACAGGGTTATATGATCCTCTACTAGGATACTTTCCCATGATCTGAAGTGCCTTTGTCAAAAATGTTGATGAGACCGATATGATAAGCTTTTGAGTTTTTGCTACCCCAAGCAACTGCCGGTAATGGCCGGGGCTTTTACCTCGATGCTAAAACGCTTCTCGGATGTTCCGTACAACGTAGTGGTACAAAGAATGATGTGGAACGAGAAACAAGTTTCAATAAAGACGTTCAGCGCTAGTTCCAAGAATGATAATAGCGCATAAGCATAAAATTTAATAACGTTCAATATAGGTTCGAGATGTTCTACGATATGACTTCTGACTGGTTTCACCTCTTTTATTAAATGTGTATTACACTATATCCAAGCGACTCGTGAGCGACGACGAGTCCCTGTGGTCATTACTACAATCGGTACGTTTTTTCTTAAGTTCATCCCAGTATGCTACGCAAATCATCGATGCGACAATCGAGCTATGGTGTACCTTTCAAGTAACCGGAAATACTCTCTCTTGT
>JAHWFP010050163.1:16796-35087 GCA_023313725.1 Lithobius niger | reverse complement strand
GGCCATAGTGATTAAGGCGCTATGCAAGTGACCTGGGGGCGAACTGGGTAGCCGGTTCGAATCCGGGTCATGCCACTCCGACGAAACGTAAGTGCATAAAGGTGGCTGAACTATGTTATTTCTAGTGTATGATTTTCGCTATTGGCTAATTTCCAATTTTCCTTGATATTATTTCCAGCGATTTATGTCTATTTATTGTCTAAAAATAAGAACAAGGATGCACTACACTGCATTAGTAATTCGACGTGTCGTATGGTAGAATAAAAAAAAATCCGCAGTTGACGTATGCCGTTGGAACGGCAGACATACCAACAGGATACTACTAAAAAATTTGAATGCGTGGTGTACTGAAAAATATCTACTATATTGCACATTATATTAAAAAAAAATTTCTCGTTAACTTTTGCTAATACTGCTATACGGCCAATGAGCCAGAATCTTATGTGCGATGATGCCATCACTGACCAGATAAGTTTTAATCAGACGCTGATATTGGTTTTATTACAAAAAACAAACTGAAAACAAAAAAAAAACTGGGTCGTGATGCGTCGAACCATTGATGGGCCCCCCTTTTACCCCTCGCAAATTTGTATCACGGCCAAGTAAGGAGGGGGGGGGGGGAATCCTTTCTTCTGACTCGAAATCTGTTTTCGAGAATGATTTGCATTGAAACGAGAAACAGTATCAAATGATACATGTAGGCCTACTCAATACAAAATAATTATTTTACTTGCGTTTTATAATGATTTTTTTTATTATTATTAATATTATTTGTAATTTTAAATCTGTTGGTAAAACTAATATCGAACCAATAAAACTTGCGTAAGTCTTCCTGTTAGGAATTTTTTTTTTAATCAGAGAATTTAGTCCAGTAAAATTAGGTAACAAACGGGCCAATAAAGGAATTAATTAGCAACAAGCCACAAATTTGTGGGATGGTCGCTGGTGGCATGCTAAACAACATACTAAAAGTCCCATGAAATCCGACCAGTACGTTGTCTGCCATCTTGGAAACATGGTGTCCGAAAACGGTTTTTTCAATATATTTCGGTTGTACGGGCATGAAAGTATGTTCTCACCAAAAATGTACAGCATTCAATTTTCTACAAAAAAAAGTTCTATTAATTTTTTTCGGAGATTCAATAATTCAGCCACTAAACGGTGTAGAAGAATATTGAGCTGATGCCGCCATCTTGGAAACATGCGCTGGAAATCGGTTTTTTTTTTTTCAATATATCATGGAAACGGCTGCATATAATAATGTTTAATCCGAAATTGTAGTGCATGGATTTGTCTGCAAAAAAAGGTTCTTTTCGTTTTTTTTTTTAAACTGAGTAAATGGTTCAGCGAATAGACGGTGCCAAAGAAGCCACGCATGTGGCACCCAATGTACACTACACTTCATATAGTTGGGCTGCTTGAGGCCCAAAATTGATGGAATTTTTCACTTTCTGTGAAAAGCATGAATACATATGAAGAGTAACTGGGAAAAAATAGCTATGATAAAAAGTTCAAAAATCCTCTTGGGGGAGGTGGAGGGGGTGATTTATTCCGCCAAAAACGGTAGTTATAGTGATGTTCGTGTTCAAAGTATTCTTGCGAGCCCTGTAATAGCCCAAAATGATACGCTTAGGATTTTCTGAAAGAGGGATTTATTCTTTCCATCAATCCTACCCGAGATTGTTTAACTTAGATAGGACCATCCTACGCCACTTTAAAGATGAAAAGAAAATGGCGTAGCGGTGAAAGTGCATGGTTATTTTAGGATTATTCAAAGTGCCCTTGCAAACCCTTTATAGCCATAAATGGACATGCTTAGGTTTTCTGAAAGGTGGGGAGCTATTCTTTCATCAATCCTAACTGAAATTGTTTAGGTTACTTAGGGACCGTCGTAGCGGTTATGTTGAATTTCAGAGTGTCATTGTTATGCTTATATTTCAACAATATACAATTTCGGTATGGACAATTTCGGTTAGGAATGGAAAGAATCCTAAGGAATCGTAAGCATGTCCATTTCTGGGTATTAGAGGGCTCGATACAGCACTTTGAATTCGAAAATCACCATACTCTTTCGCTGCTACATCATACCTCTTCACCTTTAAATTGGCATAGGACGGACCCTACCTATGTTAAACAATCTCGGGTAGGTTAGATGGAAACAACAGATCCACCACCTTTCAGAAAAACCTAAGCATATCATTTTCTGGCTATGAAAGGGCTCGCAAGAATACTTTGTACACGAAAATCACTATAACTACTGTTTTTGATGGGATATATCACCCCTTCCCCCTCTACCTCTCCTCAAGGGGTTATTTGAACTTGCTATCATAGGTGTTTTTTTACCCAGTTACTCGTCGTATGTATTCATGCTTTTCACAGAAAGTGAAAAATTCTATCAATTTTGGGCCCCAAGCCACCCAACTATGTGAAGTGTAATGTAAGTACATTGGGTGCATTGGGGGCCACACGCGTGGCCTCTTTGGCTCTGTTTCTTCGCTGAATCATTGACTTGTTTTAAGAAAAAAAAAAGAATAGAACTTTTTTGCAGATAATTCCGTGCTCTACAATTTCGTATTAAACCTTATCTGCAGCCGTACCGTGATATATTGGGAAAAAAAACTATTTCCGGCACGTGTTTCTAAGATAGCGGCATTAGCTCAACAGTCGTCTACAACGTTTATTGGCTGAATCATTGGATCTACGAAAATAATGAATAGAACATTGTTTGTAGAAAATTTAAAGCTGTACATTTTTAGTGAGAACATATTTCCATGCCCGAGCAACCGTTACCGAGATATATTGCAAAAACCGTTTTTGGACGCCATGTTTCCAAAATGGCAGACAACGCACTGGTCGGATTTCAGGGGATTTTTTGTATGTTGTTTAGCATGCCACCCGAGTCCTTCCCACAAATTTGTGGCTTGTTGCTAATTAATTCATTTTTCAACCCTATTCCGACCTTCCCTCCCTGGACAGCCCGCCACTGTAAAAATAGGACATTATTCGCTTTGCTCACTCGTTCAATAAGAAACAACACCACAAATAAGCATAATAAAATACTGTAATATATCGCACCCGAAAAGCAGCGAGGATGGCGCAATAATTAACAGCTGTCTTTTACTCAATGTACCGTCCAGATTCCAGCGTAAAAATTTGGTGTACCATCTAGATTACCGCCAAAGGCAAGTGACGACTCACTTTGTAATGTTCTTCGCGATAAGATAGGAACCACCTCGAAGTCTACGCATAGTCTCTAACCGACAGCAATTTGAAGAGCTGACTTACCGAAATGTGCAGTTACACGCCGCAATTTTTCGCATGAGTGCACACCTTTACGATGACTTTGGGTTGACGTCATCCACAGATCGTATACTATTGGACGACGGTTTTTCGCTGAAGGACTTCGTTAGAGGTTATCATACTTCAAACGTCTTAACTATATTCTGTAGAGCATACTATACCTTTTATACTTGCGCACCGCAAGTGACCCACCCACATACTTGAATTTCGTCGGATAAGAATTGAACAAATAAGTCTGGTTTTTGAGGAGATGTCGCTGAACGGATTAGCCTTCACCCGTTTTTTGGGCACAACCACATTAATTCGAAGTGTGACACGTCGAATTAAAAAATCCGATCACGCATCAGCACTTTCATCAAACATTTCCTGGAGCCGATTGCCACATCTGCTCTTTGCTCTATTCACGTGAATGCCTTGAAACAAATCTAAGGGTCATTCAAATGCACGTCAAAGCTAAAAACCTGGATAGGCTATAAGGTTTAGCGCGAAACAGCTTTTGAAACATTTACATAGGGATAGAGTGAATGTAGCAAACCTGTTTCTTATGAGGAGAAAAATGGTAAAATGAATGCCTTAAAACTATTTACACGCTTCTGAAGTAATGTTGCAAAACTGTTTTTTATGAGGGTAAAACGGGGTAAACGAATGCCTTAGCTACATTTACACGCGTCTGTAGTAATGTTGCAAAACTGTTTTTTTATGAGAGGAAAAAAGAGAAAAATGAATGCCCTACCAACATTTACACGCGTAAAGTAATGTTGCAAAACTAAGACATACATGAAAGTGAACCGGGAGGAATGTACCTTTAAAATCGATCTTCTTTGAAATCGTAAATTTTTCAGACACTCTTCTGCTATTAATGTTTAGGAACACATAAGCACTTCTAACTGCTGCAATACTGTAATTGGAAGAAAGACGAGATCTACCCCCCCCCCATCATCCTTCTCTGCTTCAGAAGCTAATAACACCAATATGAATATGTGCCCAATAATTAACGCCTTGTGTACAATTCATGAATAACCATGCTAGCAAAAGGAGCATCAATGGCCGAAGATATGTCACTCCAGGTCATGCTAAAGAGGATTTTCTGTTAAACGTCATTTATAATTCCGCCGTAGCTGTGGCACCAGAAGTGATTAAGACCAACATCTCTAACAGTGTCGCAACCGCGTATGTGAAGCTGGCCCCCACTTTTATGGGGGCTGATCTAAAAATAAATGATCTGGAAGAGGCATACCAATAAGCTAAATGGTCCGCCAGTTTTACCGTTTGAGCTACAATATTTATTTAAATAAAAATATTTTAAGAATTAGGGGCCAGCTTCATCACACTATAGTCCCCATAATGAATGAGCTGGATACAAAACTGATTGAGCTGGGTGGGGCTGCGAATATGCTGAATGAATCAGCAAGATTCCACCCGATATCTCTGTAAATTATCAAGGACCGCCGTAGCGGTCCTTATGTAAGCCTCAGCATGAACTTCCATGTTAAAAGTCAAACTTTGAACTCCTATAGTCTCGCCCAGAATTGACATAGACCAACGAAATTCGGTATTTGGGCTCGTGTCGTAACTATTTCACCTCGTTACAAATTTTAATGACAACAATCAAACCGTTCGGCGTCCACAGCATGGCCATTTCTTGTTGTTGTTGTTCTTGTTGTTCTTGTTGTTGTTGTTGTGACTCTTTGCCCCCACCTGGAGACCGAACCACTGAACCGATTTTCAAGTTCTATAGCTTAAAACGTAGGTCTGGACAAGGCCTAGGGCCTTTCGCAGGCTATTTTAACGTAACTACAATATTCTTGACACGGAAAGCCAAATGGGCTAAAACTTTTGCTCTCACCTAGAGATCGAACCAATGAACCGATTTTCAATTTGTATGGCTTAAAATGTATGTATTAACACCGAGCAGGGCCTTTTGAACCCGATTTTGATGTGACTGCAGTATACTCGTCAGCAGAGCAATTATTATTGCAGACCACTGGGCAGAAATCATTAAGTGGAGTAATACATTTTTGCAGAAATATTGCAGAAAACATAAATTTAGTACACAAGTCTTTCTTAACAGTAAAAATCGAACCAGCCATGGACCCCAATGAAATACCCAAAGTGCCATCAGTACCCCGCCCCCCACCCCACCCGCCCCAGAACCTCCTCGTGATGCCGCCTAGGAGTTTGGGCAACAAATTCTTATAGATCAAGCTAAAAACATGAAATTGGGTGCAAAAGTCACTCTTAGCAGTATAAAACGAATCAGCCATGGAAAAGACTCTCTTATAACAGTTATTTTAAGGTGATTACAGTGTTCTTTTATGTGTTATTCTTGCTAAAACAAGAAAAAAAATAAGGGATCTTAGTATTAAAAAACGCTTAAGCGTATAAAATACGGATGTAAGCCTTAAAAAACTTACTAATTAAAACGCACTAATTAAAAGAATCTCCAGCGACCAAAAAAACAAGCTGCAGCTTCTTTTACACGTATTAATGCGACGCTGATGGCTTACATGTCTTTTCTAATATCTGTTCCTTTAGGGCTTTAGATTTTTTTAAGGCTTACATCCGTATTTTATACGCTTAAGCGTTTTTTAATACTAATTTTTATAATAATTAATGCAATTATTAGCTGCAATTATAACCAGTCCCTATTTTTGTCTGGACCGGTCGAAAAACAAATGAGCTGGAAGAGGCTACCAATAAGCTAAATGAGCCCACTAGTTTTATCGTTTGAGCTACAATATTTATTTAAATAAAAATATTTTAAGAATTAGGGGCCAGCTTCACACTAGCCCCCATAATGAATGAGCTGGATACAAAATTAATTGCGCTGGGTGGGGTTACGAATGAGCTGAATGAGTCAGCAGATTCAACCCGATATCTCGGTATATTATTTTAATATTAATTATTGAAATTATTAGCTACAATTACAACCAGCCCCTACTTTGAGGGGGCTGGTCGAAAAACAATTGAGCTGGAGGGGCCGACCAGTGAGCGGAATGGGTCCACCAGTTTTACCGTTTGAGCTACAATATTTACTTAAATATAAATATCTATCTATCTATCTATCTATCTATATATATATATATATATATAGCTTAGGAGCAGACTTGATGAGGCTTTGTTAGGGAGGATTAAACAAACGAAGCTTCAACAATCAGCAAGAGAGCGAGCGGGCTCATTCTTGCCACGGTAGCAAAGAAAAAGGGCGAGCGGCCGACAATGAGAACGGATATGCACTCCAACAATTAGAAACAAATACTATTACTTCAGTATGCTGACTGTTAGAGCCGAGTTGAATCAGCGGGAATCAGCTAGACCGGCGCATGTTACGCCGGGGAACAACTAGTTTTAAGATTTAGGCTTCACACTAGGCCCCAAATGAATGGACTTGATACAAAACTAATTGAACTAGTGTGGCTACGAATGAGCTGAATGAGTCAGTAAGATACAACCCGATATCTTTGTAAAGTATTTTTATATTAGTTATTGCAATTACTAGCTTCAATTATAACCAGCCCCCAACCAGTGTGAAGCTGGCCATTGATTCTTAAAATATGTATATTTTAGTAAATATTATTACTCAAAACGATAAAACTGGAGGACTCTTTCAGCTCAATGGTATCCCCTTCCAATTGTTTTGTTTTTAAACCATCCCCTACAAAAGTGGGAGGGGGGCAGCTTCACATACACGTCGCAACCGGGAAAGGGGAGGATGGGGCAAGTACTTGCCGTGCATCACGGATCTCAACAAAACCCATTTTCCAGCGGTGTATCGTTTTCGTAAAAAGGGGATGTCTACGTAAGAAAAGTAAGTGGAGGCACGCATGCGAGGAGAGCTTGTACATGTCCAAGCAAACTTTTGCCAATAGCGCTAGAAGAATGCAGTCCAGTTTTCTCCAACGTAAAATGTAACGTGTTTCGAATGAAAATCTTTCAGAAAGTTGACGAATACAACATCTCGTTTCTCAAGTGTTGCGTGACTAGTAATTTTTTTCTAATCTCGATTGTTAGCAAGGCTCTCTCGTTGTCGTTATAACAGCATCTTTCAGTGTTTACACATTGAGCCTGTGGCTTTCCGTCTTTTACAGTGGTAGTCTTGAAACCCACTTAGCTTAAAGTACATACTTAAGTGCCAATTCAGTAGTCTGAGAATTCCCTTAGAACTGGCAAGCCCTTAAGGTTGAGTATCTTCCAAGTGTGCTGTGGAATACCCTTAAGTACCAAGTTGGTAGTGCAGTGAAGCTCTGAGGACGATCCAGGATGAGCAAGAGCTTTGAGATCGTCGAGGCAGAATTGGTTCCCATATAGAAACACTATCCTGAATAACATTTCAGGCTTTGTTACAGGAAGCTGAAACAATTTTCCTCATTGGCATAGCACTATTACTGGAAAGATACATCTTGCGTAGAAATTCGATTCCAACAATGCAGCAGTTACTAATTGCAGCAAATTACTTAGCTACAGGAAGCATCCAACAAATTGTAGGTGACTGTGGGGTTATCCCAGAAAACAGCTTCGCGATGTGTAGTAAGGGTCGCCAGGATCATTGCTGCTTTATGGGAACGGCACGTTCAATTCGCCGTGGGCAACAAACTCACAGCATTGCAATAGAGATTCTGTAACAAGTAAGAAAACTCGTATACAGAGCAAGATTTCCAGATCTCGTAAGTGTCGGACACTTTCACACAGATTGGTATCCGTGCAGCCGGTGCAACGAACAGACAGGTATGTCGTAAGAGGAAGGTAACGTTGCCTGGGAATGTACAACGAATATGTACTGAAGACCTCTTTTCACATGTTGAAGCCCGTTATTATGGGTCAGCCCATGATAGTTGTATTTTCATACAGTAACGTCTGTGTGCAGACTTTTAACGTCTGTGGTCATCGTGGCTGAGCGGTGATAGAGCTCAGCCTGGTTGCTGAAGGTTTGCGGATCTCGTCGAACCCCTGGAAAGGGGACCTTGGGTAGGTCTCTGCCAGGACTGCCGGCCAGGGTAGCGTGAGAGGCTTCCTGAGCGTTGATAGAGCTCAGCCTGGTTGCTGAAGGTTTGCGGATCTAGTCGAACCCCTGGAAAGGGGACCTTGGGTAGGTCTCCGCCAGGACTGCCGGCCAGGGTAGCTGAGAGGCTACCATGCTCCTTCACGGCTGTGGGAACTATTCTGGCCCATTCTGGAGAATCTTTCGTCCCCTACGATGATCGGAGGTTTCCCGGATCGAATCCCCGGGTTGGTACCTCCCTTTACCAGACATTTCTTCTTCTCTAAAAATCTGGTAATTTTCAAAATTGAGCCGGTTTAGCCACACAAGCATTAAATTGCTTTGGCTGACTAACGGCTCAAAAGAAATTAATTGTTAAAAACAAAAAATAAAAAAAAATTACAAGAGTTGCTACCGGACAACAGTGGCTGTCTAATCAGCGTGGTTGTCCAATCCTGTGCCTTCTTTGGGATCGCTAAAAACCCTGAGTAGAAGTCTCAGCAGAGGTATGGCCCTTCTTTTTATCTCACGTTTATTGTGTGGACTATTTTTGCATCTGCTTCATTGTCATAGAGATTATTTAGTAGCAGGATCTCGTCACTGCACAGACCAACCACCTTTTATGTGATGTGGTCTTTTCCTCATCTGGCACCACCTGTTTTTAGAACTTTTCGTCTACATTTTCCCATGGTAGTAAGCGCCATTGCAACAATGTTCTCCCAATATTTCTTTAGCTGTCCTTCGTCAGTTTGGTGCAGCATTGGTGCACCGAGGGCAGCATTAAACTCATCAACAATAGTAATCCTTTTTCTTAGTTGTGGCTGTGTCTATCGTTAGTCCCATGCATGTGCAACCAGTTCGGCAATGAGGTTGCGCTCTTGGTGTGTAAATTGGTAGCGTACGTACGTTCTTTTCGTTAATTTGGCTATACCGAGCTTGGAAATGTGGTCACAATGACCACTTGCAGTATAGGGTTTGTGCGTCAATGACGACGGAATTGGTACTTGTATAAGTGATTAGTTGACACTTAGCTCTGGCGTTCTAGACTAGTCCACGTAACTTGAGTAAATACTTCATTTGCGAGCAAAGTATATACTTAAGTACATACTTTCTCAAGTGCCACTTGCTGTAAGTTAAGGGGATGTTCTAGACTACCACTGTAAGCCTTATTTCACGTACATAGAAGTGTTCCATTCGTTTCACTTAGAGTGTGGCGCGGCAAATATGCTTTCCGTCTGTAATAAATTTATACATACGCCGTCTGTATTTATTTAACATACGCCGGTCTAGCTGATTCCCGCATGCGTGAGCAAAATACTTTACTGGGGAGCATGAAATGAAAACACACGCCGAACCCTCCCCTTTCTTGGCCCTAACCCCCCCCCACCCACATTCCCCGGACCACCCGCACTGTGACAACCCGGACCACTGCACTGTGACTGAGGTTGGCGCTAATGACCAAGCTGTCGACGCGCCATTAAGCCTCATCTCCCCCCCCCCCACCCACATTCCCCATTGTGGTCAGATACCCACCTGCAGTTCATTGCCCCCTTCCCCGTGTATTCTCCCATTGTGTGGTTTGAATGCCTCCCCCTCCCACCCCTTCTTTTAAGCCCTGGTGTTTTGTTTTCTTATGCAAGTAAATAACTTTTTCAGTGGAGGGCAACACAGTGCGGCTGAATTGCCCGTTGATACCAAGCGCGAAAATCACGCCATAACGATCGTGCATGCAGTGATTGTTACTCAACCAACTTTGAAACGTTTTAACTGGGCTGTAATAGTCAGCATTATTGAAACAATATTGTGTTTGTTTCTAATTGTTACAACGCATTTCCATTCTCATTGTTGGCCGCTCACCCTTTTTCTCAGATTCTCAGATACTTTATTACAGGAACTTTTCTACCGTGTCAATAATGAACCTGCTCGCCCTCTTGCTGATTGTTCCAGGGCACAGTTGAAACTAATAGCCATCATTATTGAAGCAATATTTCGTTTGTTTAATCATGATCTCTGGTATGGTCTAATCCCCCGTTAAGTCTGCTCAAATAGCAAAATATATATGTAGATTACAAGATATAGCCCGTGATTGGGTTCAAATTGTATTTAAAGTCTAAAAAACAGACAGTTATTTAAACTACACGGAGCGTGAATGTACACAATCACCAGTACTAGACAGTTAAACAAACCGAAGAAACTTCCTGACAGACTATGATACGGAGGGACTTGTCTGGGATGCCGATGGTTAAGTACGAAATGAGGTAAGCTGCCGAACTTACAGCTTACAGTTTTCATGATTCAATTGTTTCAAATGTGAGTTCGTTGGAATCTGTGCTTCCCTGCACAATAACGACAACAGGTTGTTTCCCACAGCATACAGCAGCGTAATGCGGGTAAGCCTCACCTTTTCGAAATACTAACGGTCCAAAGTATGAGGGACCTATTATGAGGGACCTAGTATGAGGGACCCATATTAAACCAAACACAGAACTTCAAAACCGCCAATGGACTTCAACTTTAACCAACTTGGCGACTTTCAGAATGTCATACATGGAGTCACGACACATTGCGTGAACAGTTGGCATTGCGTATAGCGCATAGCACAATAAAATGGCTTTAACTTAAAGCTAACAATCAAGATCATGCACAAGGCAACTCGGTAAGGGACATCGGACACTGGTTACGATACCGACTCAAGGGAACTGAAATAAGTTACTGGGGCAAATTGGCTATACACTGTCAGTACCGGGCCATCGCAATTCATCCGACGCAAAGCAAGCACCAATCCGTAAACTTATCAATGCAACAGAATAATGTCGCACTGTGCATTGCCAAAAAAAAAGTGGGCACCTATGACGACGAAAAAAAAAGATCACTAGTGATCGAAAACACTTTCGAAAACACTTTCAAAGTTGGCAGCGGATCAATTTGGCACAGCCACTTTTGAAAGTGTTATAATTATCTCATTGAAAGAGCACTAATTCTAATTTTCGAGCACAAATGAGCACTAATCAAGCACTAAAAATTGGACATGTTTGCAGCCATTCTTTTATTAAAAGAGCACTAATTCCAATTTTCGAGTGCTCCGCTAATGAGCGCTAAAAAATGGGACATGTTTTGAGACGTTCAGTACGGGAGGTGCTACAGCATGAACAACCCCAACCCATCAAAAGAGTGATAATTTACGGACTTGTATAGAATTCTAATAATCAAGTACTGATGAGCACTAAAAAATGAAACATTTTTTAGACAATTACAGAGGGGGTGCTGTCAGCATCAATTTGGCACCGCCACCTTTGAAAGTGTTATATTTCTTTTACTGAATGAGCACTAATGTTAATTTTCAAGCACTAATAGCACTAATAGTTGTTGTTGTGTTGTTGGTATTTAGTTGGGTACGGTTACACGACGTGGTGGTGCTAAATTGATGGAGCAATTGCACTAGACCACTGCGATACTCGAGGATATATAAAAATCTCTACTAGCTTACTTTACTTCTTCCACCAGTAACAGTACAACAAACTTATGGCTCAGTCCTAATTCCGGGGCTCGTGAATCTATACGATTTTCTCGTCATTGCTGCATCTGTAACAACAATATTTGACTCGTAACACTGGAAACTAACTTTAGAGTTGTCTGACCAGGTCAGAGCAGATTACATCCAGGTTAGAATACTACGTCAAAGTTATTTTTAAATTCACTGAGGTTCTTAGGTTTGGTATAAGTATGACGTGTTTAATGTACGTGCTTTTTTAAATGATTGTTTTTACGCTACAAGTCATCTTTTTTTTAGGCCTATATTTAAAATTTTTATTGGCCTTCTACATTTGTAGTCACTTCAGCAAAACTTACAACAATTAATACCTCCACTCCTATTCAATATTTTTCGATTAGCCAGATTTTTCGATTAGTATATTACTGGGCACTGGCAAAAATAAGATGCCGCCAAAAAAAAAAAATAATAATAATATCTGAAACAAAACCCACAAAAATGAAACAACCCGCCAAGTTTCAGCCAGTAGTGATATCTGAACAAAAATGGCTGCCACCGAGTTGCTACATTAGTTACCGAGCCGAACTACACCCCTACCGGGAACGGCGTTAGCGATCTTGTATCCTGCCTGTCTCCTTGTCCTTTGGGCTAAAACTATTATTATTATTATAATCCCACCGACTATTAATTCATTCGTTAAATGAAAAACTTGACCATTACTACGGGTTGTAGCAATGGTCAGGTTTTTGATTTAACTTTTGATCTAATGGTCGGTGGGTTTATCTTGGCAACTAATATAGCAACTTGGTGGCAGCCATTTTTGTTATGATATCACTGCTTTGATTGGCTGAAACTTGGCGGGTTTTTTCACCCTTGTGGGTTTTGTTTTATTGTGTTTTCAAAAAGCATAGCCTAAGAAAGTATCACTTATCTCTCTTTTTCCGCGCTTTGTAACCATTCATCTCCGAAACTCACTTTACTTGTTCAACAAGTTGGTAGAAATTATTAAGGAACGGGAATTCTTGGAAAGGTGTAAAGGGGAAAGTATTTACGGTTCTTGAAATTTCGTATGCTCTTTCAGAATCTTAATTCCACGAATTCTTTGAAGTTCTATAAAGTCTAAAAAATTGTTTTTGACTATACAGTATTACAAAGTAAAAGTCGGAAAGTGGACAAATATACACATTAATTTTATATATTTTGATTTGTGCACTATCAGGCTTTTAATTAATTTGTACCATTCTACAAGTGCTTTCTAAATTTAATTTGACTACAGTTTACAATGTGCACTGAATTTTGAATTCAGTTTATAATCTCATGTTTTGGGGTGGAACTTGCAGTGTAAAAGTAAGGGCGGAGGCGGGGGACCAGCTTCTGGTCTTGTATCTTTACTTTTAGATCTCTTTAATGCTTTCTACACGGGTTTCGTCCTCTGGGGCCCTGGTATTATGTAGTGAGACAGAACAAAACAAACAAACAAATTCCCAAGCATTACGACACTTGGCTAAAGTAAAATTGGAAAATAAGCCGTCAGCAATAAATCTTGCGTTAGAAATAACGTAGTAGAGTAAACCACCTTTACGCACTGGAACGATTGGAATGAAACATCCTACACATTGTGTATTGACTTATTTTATTCTCTACTAACGATTGGAATGAAACATCCTCCACATTGTCTATTGAGCCTACTTATTTTATTCTCTGCTAACGGTTGCAATGAAACGTCCTACACATTATCTAGTTACTTATTTTATACTCTGCTAACGACTGGAATGAAATATACGGATTGTCTACTTACTTATTTTGTTCTCTGCTAGTGGTTGAAATGACACATAATACACATTGTCTATTTACTTATTTTATTGTCTGCTAACGGTTGGAATGAAACATCTTCCACATTGTCTAACGATTGGAATAAAACACCCTCCACATTGTCTATTTGCTTATAATATTCTCTGTAACGGTTGCAATGGGACATCTTACATATCGTCCGTTACAAGGTAGATTACACCCTGAAATAATGAAAATTCAACCGAAAGGTCAAACCCTGAAGCCAATTTTTTCTCCTTTCTTTCCGTTTTATTTCCATTGTCTTGAATTAGCTTTTGAATTTTCTACCCATCTCAAAAGCTACAAATCCCATTAGTTCAGGCGCCTTCACGTTATTATCAGACCGTGTCTGCGCCATTAATAACATCCCTCCCCACTTCCACTTCCTTCCGCCCCCCCCCCCCCCCTCGTTTTGTGTAACCATCATCTTACAGTATTTTCTTTTCCCCGGAGTGCCAATTTGGCGGCCAATGTTTCTTAATGGTGTTTACGTGTAAAGCAAAGCTGCCATTTTGAAAGAGCTGAAAATGTTTTCGAATCGCGAGATCCATCAAAAAGCGCTTCATGCGCGCAATTTGCGTTTTTTCCATTATGTTTCCTTTTTTTTTTTCATTGCCGTTTCGAAGGTCTGCCAGTTCTCATCATTCTTTTTCGCAGTCGGCGTCGTTCCAGGCGGACGCACCGCGAACTTTTCAAGAAGATAGTTTCTAAAAATTTGAAGTTTATAAATAATAAATACTTCAAGAGAAGTTTAAGGGCGCGTTTATGCGCAACGGCTCGCCTTTGCATTCTCGCGGCTGAAATTTAATCGCGATGGCAAAATTGTCGTTGCCGAGGTAGCATCACCTCATATAAAGATCAGCTAAATCCGACATCGTTTGAGCAAATGCTTGCAATCTTATAATTAGTGACAGTCAGATAAAGAATTCCTCCTAACGAAACAATTTTCCCAACGGGTTCTAAACACAAGTTATAGACTCGTTTTGGTGCGTGCCGGCAGAGCTAAAACAGCCGCCGTGTTGGAATTTCAGATAATTTCTGGCTTCTCTGCGAGATGGCAAAGGCGAGTCATTGCGTAAACGCGTCCTAAGGTGGGGTGGGCTAAGCCTATTCAAATAAATACGGATGCAAACCTGTTTACTTTGCCTTTTGGACTTAAATGTTAGACTGCCTGAGCGGGGAATTGAACCCACAACTTTTGAAACCAAATGCCGAGTTCCTACCTCACGGCCTATTCAACACACAAAAACGTATAAAGTTGTAATATATGCTTTACCGTTAAGTCATACTGACACGGCCAATTTTTTATTGGACTTATCAATGTGGCTTAGTGGTAGAACTTTGACCTTTGGTTATAAAGCTCGATGTTCAACTCCCGAACTAAGAATTCGATTGAAGGTAAGGAACCAAATTTCACTAAAATTTTCGTTTAGAAAAAAGTTTGCCGATTATAAATTCTTGAATGTGATTAAAAAAAAATTACAGACTTCCATTTCTATCCTTCATTTTTTTAGCATCTGTTAATGAATGATAACTTTAAAAAAAGTAGAGGGAGCCACAAGTTCGAATATAGAAATAAAATTTGATTTGATGATGGTATGGAAAAAATGGATATGTAGAAATTATTGAGGATATAAATTAGTGAAGAAATGCTTCGGTAGACAATAATAGGAAAAGGATCATGGAAAAATTGTTAGAGAAAGATTGCTGGAATATGTGAAAGAAAGCAAAACGGCGAAAGAGTTTAAAAAGAATAGCCTTTTTTTGTACAAACAGTAGCTGTAATTACAAAACTTGGTGTGGATGTCTGTCACACTGTCACATTCTCTGACGATGTCGCGATGTCATGTTCTGTGACTTATGGAAAATCCATTAATATAAACAGATGTAAATAGACATTTCTTTTTTTGTTATGTTTTTATATTTTCTATGTTTGTTGTTCTGTACCCAATTGTAGGAGAATAAACAATCAATCGTTACAGGAGGTACAGATGTATGATAAGAGCTATAGAGTTGAGATTTGTTAACTTCTCTGTAATGTGCGGCGCAGTGGCAACTCGGATCACTGCACTGTCACTGAGGTTGGTGCTGATGACCTAGCTATCGACGCGCCATTAAGCCTCAATAACCACCCCCCCCCCATCAATAACTCAAAGAATATTTCCCAAAACAGATGAAATAAAGAAAAAGTACGAACTCAACGTTCTCTACGTTCAGCAGGGTTCCCTTTAGTTTCGTAGAATTCTGGTGTCGACGCCCACCACTAGCGCAACTCTAACAATGCCTTCCTCCCCTCCCCCCTCACTCCCTCACAATTCTGAGCAATCGGGCATGCGAATCTTTAAAACGTTCTTTTAGACGAGGCTGGGAATTGCGGCCTGGCTTGGTGGGTGGCTGGATGGCAAGCCGTTCGCCTGAGTGAAATTGGCTCTTGCCACTCGGCCGACTCTGGTATGCATGACTAAGTGAGGTCCAGCCCGAACCAGTCTTCCTTGCGCCTATCGCTCGCCCGTGGAGACGTCAATTTCGGCCATGAACTCGTCGCGAGCAATTCCCCTAATCTGATAACCCACTTCTCTCCTCCAGGCGTGAGACTTGCTTGGTATTCACCCTAGAAGAAGGGAGAGGGGAAGGGGGAAGGAATGGACCAACCGCGGACTTCTTAAACTAAGGCGATATGAAAGTTTGGTCATTTGTTCTTCCTTTTTACGCTGTCGTCAAGCAGCACACCAATTTTACGGGTTAAATGCAACGATGAATGTTCCGCGGTCGATGGAACCGTAGGTGTTAACCCTGCAGTGGCCGCACTAATGGACGGATCACCTTCATTCTTGTTAGGTGTGGTTATGCATTTTTCACTTTCAGTAGCCTACCCTTTTCCTGAAGAATTTTTCAAAAAGATCTAGAAAATAAGTTGGTCTGCAAGCCCTAACTAAAAATTAGTTGGATATCTCATTTGTTTGCGAGAGTATCAACGGACGAGTAACAGGAACTTTTAATCTGAACTGATGGATATTCGGGTGGGGTTAACGCCAGAGGAAATATGAGGCGATAGATTTTTCGGGCACAGTAGGGTTGGGGGAGCATACGGTATATTGACAGCTAGGTCTTTAGCGTTAACATCAGTCACAGTGCAGAGGTGCGGGTTGCCAGTGGGTGACACACTGGCAACCCGGACCTCTGCACTGTGCATTACAGAGATGTTAAACAAATCCCAGGTTCAGAACTTGTCACCTTTGAACACCGTTGCCTTCTCCATCTTCTGTGAGACTTAACGCGTAAATTGGGCGTATAGTGAATCTGTTTTCCTGTCCGGCTTTTATTTTATTTTGCAGGAAATACAGATATATGATATATGATATCTGTTCCTTCAGCAAAAATTTAAAAAAAACCCGTAGAGGAGGCAGACTCATTGCCCAATTGACGCATTAAGTAGTGCAGAAGGTGAAAACGGCAACGAACACCATCAAGATGGTGACAGTCTACAAGATCATGCCGGACCGTAAGTGACAGGTGACACCAACGTCAAGAGTGATCCGACAAAACCTGCTTACTAAACTGGACGGAAATTGAATTTTTCGACTAAAAAAGTAATGCTTTCGGCAGTCAAAATTTCTACAAACTTCTCAGCTTAAGCCTTGATTCTCGGATTATTGGCTTTTTCATCTTTCAGGTGCAGACTGTGTTTGGATTATGGACGTCATACCTTACTGTGTGACGCTCTTTGCAAAAGAGTTTAGAATTAAAACACGTATTTGAATTGAATGTTTCTAGAATATTTTAAAATCAACCTTGTTTTTTCTTCATAAACGAAGTAGGGGCTGTTGCGTCCAGATGAACGTGGGGATATATGGTTGAATATTTTGATTTCTTTGATAATCCTTGCATAATTGTATAATTATGAATCAAATACATTAAAAGGAAGTGGGGAGGAAGGGCAAGTCTCTAAGTTAACCGATATTAGTAATGGTCAAATTGCTCATTTAACCTTGGGGTTTCTAGCCGTGGCAAGGCACTTGGGCAAATGTTTGGTCTGTGATATCACTCCTTTGAAGACCCGATTGTCGCCATCTGATGGTGATTGTGATCTGTTTCCATATTTCTCAAAACTTAGCGAGCGCATCAATTAGGCGGATGAGTCTATCCTCCGGTTCGGTTTTTTTTTAGTTTTTGCAGGAATTACAGGTGTGTGATAAGATCTAGATTTGGGATTTGTTTAACATCTCTGTAATGTGTGATGCAGCGGCAACCCACATTACTGCACTGCGATTGAGTTGGCGCAAATGACCTAGCTCTCGATTCACCATAAAGCCTTCCATCCTCTCTATTCTCTACTTAATGCCTCTTTACCCAGGTTTGTTTTTTGGTATGATTAACATAAATTTCTACAAATATCCCAGAAACAGTATTGTTCCTTGTACCATTTTATGTTAATTTTATGTTGATTTCTAGTCACATGGTTACCTTTTAACTCACTCACTGCATGATCTGACGACGGCATGGGTATGCCTGAAACATCACCGTTTCTAAGTGTAAATGTTTAACGTGTCTCTTTTAACGAAGTTTTTAGTAGGAGCATGGTCAGACTTTCCGTTATGTTTTTTCACAGAATAAATCTCATTGCTGTCGACGAATCCTGGCAGTTCCTCACACTTTGAAAGTGTGCCAAGTTTCGAATGTTAAAAAAAAAAAA
>JAHWFP010050163.1:0-16786 GCA_023313725.1 Lithobius niger | reverse complement strand
AAAAAAAAAAAACACCGGCCGCTCGCATCAATTTTTTTAGTTACACTCCCGAGAACCACTTAATTAATTTTTAGCGGCCTTATACTACACACCATGGCGGTTTGCTGTGACGTGGGTATCACGTGACTGGGCTAGTTCAATCAGACGGCCAAACAGCCGTTGTTCTCGTTCGTCATTGGCTAACTCATGGTGACGTCACGGCAAACAACCATTGCGCATGGTTTAGTACACATCTTCTGCAGAGTGTAGGTCTACATTTTTTTATTTGACACTTTCATCGACAAGATCGTATAAGTTTGAAAAAAATGTGGTAGGAGAGATTCCTCCTCCGTTTCTCCGAGTTGTGTCTTCACGTTGACAAATATCAGAATGTCCTCGAGGTACGGCTCGTAGCCCGCGTCCTCTCCTTTTTTTTCTCGTCCATGCTAATGCAATTCCTCGTTTGCTTCTAAATGAAGGCAATTGGACGCTGGTGTCGCCAGGGATCTAGTCAGACCTCCAACTGGCGGAACCCTAATTAGAAGACTGGGAAACTCTTCTTC
Organism: Lithobius niger; assembly: GCA_023313725.1. NCBI lineage: Eukaryota > Metazoa > Arthropoda > Chilopoda > Lithobiomorpha > Lithobiidae > Lithobius > Lithobius niger. The sequence goes on along the minus strand of JAHWFP010050163.1, from coordinate 16,244 downwards.
CCTATTGTTATCCCATTGCCCAGCGCAATTCGTATGAATAATGAGCGGTGGGACGGGAGGCGAGACGATTGAATTGCTCATTATTGGGTCTCGCAGTAATTACTCGGTGAAGTTGGCTGCGGGACTTGGGCTCATGAGGTGTCGCGAGCTCAACCACGATGCTTGCATTTGTACGGTCGTGCACCTCAAGAGAAACAATTAAAAGAAGAAGAAAATAGAGGAAAAAAGCTGCGAAGCGCAATGTTAATGTCGTTTGGGGAAAAATGGAGTCGCAAGAAGGGATTTGATTTTTTTTGTGTGTTTGTGGAGGAGTCGGGGGAAAGTCCGTGCATCAGTTCTTAATTTAAACAAACATGAGGGACGCTGCGGAAAAGAAATTCGAGGAGTTTAAGGGGAACACATTGAACGTTGTACATAAATGTAAAAGGATAACATTTTTTTTATTTAATTTATTTTGAGCCTTAAGTCAGCTGAAGCAACTTAATGCTAGTGTGGCTAAACCGGCTCAATTTTGAACATAACCAGACTTCTTATGAGAAGAAGAAATATCTGATAAAGGGAGGAGCCGACCCGAGGATTCAATCCGGGAATCTTCCGATCATCGTAGGAGCTGAAAGATTTTCCAGTATTGGCCAGAATAGTTCTTATAGCCGCTGAAGGAGCATGTAGCCTCTCACGCTACCCTGGCCAGCAGTCCTGGTGGGGACTTTGCCAAGGTCCCTTTTCCAGGGGTTCGACCAGATCCGCAAACCTCCAGCAACCAGGCTGAGCTCTCTCACCGCTCAGCCACGATGACCATTTTGAAAAATTGTAAAATTGAATTCTTTAGGTTTTTTTTTAAGAATCTTTATCCCTTACACATTTCCCATGTTCACCCACAGAACATAAAAGGGGCGCAAGGGGCCGTTTTATGGCCCTTCCTTCATCATGAATTTAATACTAACATTTTTGAAGAAAACATCTAATACAACAATTTCTTAAGTTAAATAAAAAAAAACGTAAATTAGGTGTAAAATATTAGTCTGTTATAACTGAATTTATTTTTCAGACACATTTAAATGGTGAAGGGAGGACCCTCGGCTCTTGTAGTCTTTGACCACAGTTTATGGGATGACGAAATGGCCTAAATTTACAAACTGCAGAATTCATTAAGTGGAACAAAGCGTCTACCTTATTTTGTGGGAAAAAGCAAAATGAACATGCAGTCGAAACCGAAAGTGCTGCTTTAAGCTGTTTATGTCAGTGACTACGTGTGAATTAGTTCGCTGTTGTTTAGGAGCTGTTCGTAAATGAGGTCACGCAAATTTTTCCTCTTTTCAGCATCCCGCCCAATTGTTGCAACAGCGGGGCATTTGGGGCTTGGGTTCCACCAAGACCCTAAAAAGTAAAATTTAGTAAAAGTAGACAATCATTAAGGCATTTACTACCACTGAAAAATTCTGACAATATTTTTTTTAACGTTTCAAATGCTGAAATGAAGTTTTACAGGACGCCGAGGGACTTAAATATCCTGTGTGGTCCCCTAGTTGAATTCTCAGATGCTATTATAATTCCAATTTCTTTGCTGCTACCTTCCCCCACTACCATCACTACCCCTGCTCCTTACCTCTCTTGCCACAATATGTCATAACTTCTGCCATTCCCTTTAAGATATGATACCACAAACGTTGACCCCACCCCCACCCTATAATCGCCGATAAAAAGAGAAATACTTCGGGAAAAATGTTAATTTTTTTAGTTTTTTGGCCATGTTTCTTAGGTTAGTTCCAACCGGAAATGTTGCTGAGACAGGTTTATTTTTGTAGTAATATCTATGCAAAATACTTCACACTTTTAAAAAAAGAACATAAAAACATTTTTCTGTAGAAAAATATTGTGACGTCTCAAATTTCCTTTTCTGTCTGTCCCTTGTTTGAAACTGTAACACTCCGTGTATCCCCCATCCTTTGTGCATGACGTAATTTGTAGATGGTTCCTTAGTCTCCGACTATGATGTCATCTACATACCCTCTGAAAACACTGTACTGAGAGTACCCTCCTCCCTCAGTACACAGTGGAGATGCTTTTCACTGACAGCACACATCACTATGTACAGATCAGTCTACAAAGACATGCAGTGGAAGCTGAGATATGCCGAGACTGACATCATTGCATATATCAGCCTCCACTTGCATGTACACGAGTCATGAGAGTACACGAGACTGATCTGGTACACAGTGATTTGTGCTGTCAGTGCAAATCATCTCCAGTGTCATAGTTACTTGTTTCTTAACCCTGGAAGGTGCTGATCAGATGTTAAAGCTTTTAAAGATGTCGTATGCTTTTTTAGGGGTTCTTGGTGACCCCAAACAAAGTGGTCTCCAACTGGTCTCAGCCGATAGGTCGCCTCCAAGCCAAGTGGAGCTGGCCAGAATCATGAAACTCACTAAAGTGCAAAAAAAAAAAAAAGTGACTGGGCTGAGAATTGGCCCTAAATCCTTTAGAGCTCAATAGTGTGCGCTTACAGTGGTTAAAGCCTTTACAATCGTATGGTTCGAAATAAAAGAGTATGGGGACAAATCTGCATCAAAATTCGCTTCTTAAGTGTTTGTAGATGACGTGTTGTTATGATTGGTGATTACACTTTCTATGGTTACACTATCTGATTGGTGTATACTTGTATCAATTTGATGAACTCCATGTATATTGTGTAAGGGAAGTAAATAACTTGTAGGCTACATACAGAATGAACTGTGGTGAACAGAACTAATGTTTGAATTGGTAGGAACCGGTGTCTGAAATCCTTGTTTTCCATTTCATTGTCTACCGTTTGGGCGCATTTAACAACAACACCTCGCTTCCCGAAAGCTGTTTTCTAGTCTGTCATCATTTATTTACGAGGTGGTTCCAGTTTTTACTTACGGAATGCAGCAATGCATAGGTAATTAACTCTGTTATAAATAACCACAAAAGTAAAGCACGAAGTACAGCAATAATTTTAAGCAATGCCGCAACGCTGTCGTCATTTCTTTCTACTTCCAAAATTTGCATATTCTCGCAACTCGCACAAAGCACAGCTTCCAGTGGTGTAAAACGAAGGTAGAAATTATAGCAGCCTTCAGCGGAAATTCAAAATACAACATGATGGCGACTTCCGGTTCGCAAAAAAAAAACATCATATGCTGATATTAAGAAATCAGTCTGCCATTTTGTGAGGTACTATAGGAATTGTTTTCTTGTTGCTATAAATTGACGTCATCATGCTGCTTGCTTTTCATACTTCACTTGTGAACCACAAGGAGAGTCTCTCCATCCGCTTCATTGCCTTGATTACGAGATGTAGCCAACTGGAAGGACGCACCCTCCATTAAATACAAGAAGCAACTAGTGAATTTAGTATTAACTAAGTAAAAACTATTTATTGCGAGTTGTTACTTAAATGTACCCTTAGTTTAGTGGTTAGAATTCCAATCACAAGAAGCGGAAATTCTGTAATTTTTTTCCATTAATAGCTGCTAGGAAACATTTGTGGTTGTACAAGTTTATGTACGTATAGGTTAGGCACAAACCTTAGCCTTTATGCCCTATATGTGAATGAACGCTTAGGGGAGGATTAGTTTACATATTTCATGGAGGCAATTGCTAACAATAAAGAAATAGCGGTGCAATGATTCGATTTTGTGGCCTGATTGCTCATAAAACTGTATAATGATGAATTAAAAATTCAAATGCGAAAAGGAATTTTGGGAGAGTTTAAGGAGAGCATATATTGATGTATATTGAATTCTTGAGTGTTTTTTTTATTTCTGTTTTATCTTCTTATGCGTTTCCTACATTCCCTCACTTCGTGACAGAGGTGATCTTATACTTACCTATCAGATATTTTCGAGTTGCTTCTCTATTATCCCTTCCTGTTTTTACCTGCAATTTCGGCTGCAACCGGGGCCACAGCTGTAAATTGCAGGGCTTTGTGTCTAGACTTAACTGCCGACAATTCTTCTTTACAGAAAGGACTGTGTGTCCTTGGAACTCACATTATTTCGGCATCTTCTGTTAACAGCTTCAAGGCTTGACTTGACTATTGGCAGCACTGATTTGTTTCGGGAATTTGGGGGGGGGGGGGATTGGGTGCTTTACAAGTCTTGACTTTGCGCCGTCATGAATCCAACGTAATCCAATCTAATCTGCACCCAACCATACAATTTAAAAAGGGAGGGGGGGGGGGTGCAAGTGATCACTTTAAGGTCCTACCCCTTCCATGAATACTTAAACTTTGTAGAAAAAATGACGTGTATAATAACCTCTAAGCCTATTTGTTTTTTCAAGTGCAATAAAAAATGTAAACGGCGTGTAACTTTATTAATCACTTATAACTGAAACAATTCAATTACAAACTTAGTTTTCATTTACACAATTTCTTCAGCTTGACATCAAAAATCGAATACCAGTTAAAGAAGATGTAAGAAAAATACTTCTTTGAAGTGAGAAAATAAGTAATGAATCAATAAAGATGTCTATTAATTGTATATTTTTTGAAGGTATGCTGCAATCCCTGCACCTCTTGTCGGCCCGGGTCAGAAGAACACCTCAGTGGTTGTGTAAAGGTTATACCACACGCCATGGTTGTTTGCTGTGACGTTCATATCACGTTACTGGGCTAGTCCAATCAGACGGGCAAACAGCCGTTGTTCTCGTTCGTCATTGGCTAACTCATGGTGACGTCACGGCAAACAGCCGTTGCGCATGGTTTAGGTATGTAATCCTTAAGTTAGCTGCTGTTTCGTGTTATGGTTTTCAATTGTTTTGTGGGTTATGTTTCTTCTGTGTTTTTGTAGTACGAAGGGGTGAATCACGTGACTGGAATTAGATTGGCCAATAGCGTGCTTTAGCAGTCTAAAAGCATCAGTCACATCAACGGCATGTTGTTAAGGCATACAATATGTCGTCCCACAGCCCTGTGTATTTGGCAGTGTGAACAGTACCTTCCTCGACTCATCCTGAAAAACACCAAGTTGAAGAGAGCTTTACGTAGCCATCTTTTGACAGAATTTGGAAACCTTGACAGTTTTGCAAATTTGCCACTTGTCATCAGAAGATGGAGCCACCTACCAAACCATCATACCCCGGAATGTTAGTGGGTATTTCTGGCAGTTGCCAAATGACCTTGTATTAAGGAGACTTTGAAGATATACGTCAGATATAGGCAGCCACTATGGAGTAACATGTTCCCGCCGCTTGTTTGTTGATTAGATATCAAATACAGATGCAAACCTTATTGATTGGTTGGAGTTTTCTAAATATGACTGAAAGATTTCTTCTCCTTATGTTTCTTTCATTAGGTGTATTGTACTTGGCTGTTGCCCCCGAGAATTGAATGCATTTTGCGCTGAATGTGTTCCTTTTTTTTTCTTCTTCGGTCTTGCCAAACATTGATTGCTTCTTTCTGTGAATGTCAGTGAAAAGTCGCCTCAGAATTGTTCGCTTCGTCCGTCGTTGATAGGACTGTATCTTGAGATTACGGCGGGGAAAGTTCGTTCGTTTTCCAGAACGTTTCACACGATAATTGGATTCTATTTGTAGGGACCCAAGTTTCATCCTTTCAGTTATAATATCGATGTACAAAACACATATCATTCGTTTCGTCATTTGTGTGGTCGTGTGCTTTTTCTAGCCGTACAATTCAATCCAATTTCATGAAAATGTGACCATGAGGGGGGTAGGGGCCAATAACTATAATAATGCTAAAAACAAGAATTTAAATAAATATAATAACTGCTTATGCTAAAAAAAAATCATGGGCCTATAGCTTTCTGTAAAACGAGGGTAGGTAAAGCGACAGTTGCAGAACAGGGGGCATAATATAATGGTAAGCGTAAAGCGTAATGCATCCGATTTTCAGATGAATAATAAAAGAGCGATATTGGTTCCAACAATGCAAATCTATCAAATATTTCTAATCATTCAGGCATGCAATACGACAAGGGCCGATTTTTATTTTGGAGGGGGGGGGGGGAAGAGGTTGGGCAACAACCACCATCCCCCTCACACGCAAGAAAAATTATCAGTTGGAAAAATGGACCTCAGTCGGAAATACTTAAATGTATAAAACAATATTTAAGAATTATATTGTATTGGCACAGCTTGGGATAAAAAAAATTAGCTCCTAAGCCCGTTGATCCCAATCTATACACAAAGCAATTCTCTTCACCCCCAACCCTCACCCCACACCAGGTGTGAAAAGTATAATTATTGGCAGAGTTGAGGGGAGAGGAAGAAATTTGTCGTTTGGTAGCTGTCTTGTTGGGGAGGGGGGGGGGGGTAGGGTGAGCACCCCAGCATATTGCCTTCTTTATTCAAACATAATGCGCGTTAATTTTTAAGTAAAGAGAAGTGCGCGATTTCAGACTTTGAGCTACATTAATGAGTCACCAGCCAATTTCTAATTTTCGTCTGCGGTAAAATTACCTAACATACGAAAGACAAACTCTCTATTTTTTATTTTCCTATCGAAAGTCATCGTAGAATGAATTTGGAATTCTGCGTTTATTTACGTGCAGCTTGTGCCTTCCAAAGCCTTGGACAGATTACATTTGGATAGAATACATCTCTCTATTCAGAAATTTGGACAGATAACACATTCCTTTTAAGAGAGAAATGTTCAAAATCACTTTTGGTAACATTAAGGATTAAAATATTTTCTGCAAACCATTCTCCAATCAAAACACGATGTTGCTCAGCTTTTCCGTTGTAGGAGCAAATCATGTTATTGTAAAAGAAAGAACAGCTGTGTGATCAGAAAAAACTAGGGCCGTCATCAGTTCCACTGTCGACATAATGGAGTGGGCTCCGCTTTCTTTGCTCTTTGGCTATCAATCGGATCGGATCGGATACGCGTTGTAATTTGTAAATAATAAGAGACAGCTGCTTGGGGTTTGGCCCATTGGAAAGATGGTGAAAAAACCGTGACAACGGTGTATTCAAACGTCTACATCGGTCGACGAAAAGTGAAAATATCTTGAATTTGCTTTATTACCGCCTAACGCCGCCTGGTTATCATCAACAATCAATCTTTTAACAATCGGATGCCTTGAACAATTAGAAACGGCTTCGCGTCTCGTTGTTGTTTTGATTTTGGCTCTTGCTGTTAGTCCATTTTGTCACCCTGATGGTTCCTCAACCCCATACCCGATTCCGGATTTTTCTTTTGATAAACCCTTGTCCGGACTCCCGTGCTACTGAATGCAAAGTTTGGTTTGAATAGTCCTTGTGGTTTTCGCGTGATGCGCGGTCTAAGATTACATTGGAGTGTCTTCATAGCGGAGCTACGCTCCAATAATATTTCAGTGAATCTTTAGGTGACAAATACCGTTAATGCATATCACGTCATGAAAGGGCGAAAAATCTTTGCAGGAACAACAAGTTTTGAATGGGGGGGGGGGGGTTTGAGGCTTAATGGCGCCTTGACAGCTAGGTCATTAGCGCCAACCTCAGTTACAGTGCAGAAGTCCGGGTTACCACTGCGCTACACATTACAGAGATGTTAAACAAACACCAAATCTAGGTCTTATCGTACATCTGCACCTCCTGCAAAAATTCAAAAATTCCGGACTGAAGTTTGAAACTGCGACCAAAACAAAAAAAGGCGGTAACAATCAACAAACAAGTGACGGACCGTAAGTAGCCATCGACCTCCCCCTCAAAAGGAAGCAATGAGTAAGGTTGGTGTGATCAATAAGCAAACGGGCTAACACCACCTCTTCCCGGTGACTGCGGTGACAAACTGATTACTAGTAAAATCATATTGGATAACCAAACCACCAGAGTATTCTACAAAGTATTTATAGTCTGGCAGCACAGTCCTTTTAAGCGAGAAACGTACAAAATCACTTTTGGTTCTGTAATTACGGATTAATAAATTTTCTGCAAACCGTTCTCCAACTAAAATAAGATTTCCAGTTCTAGTAGTAGTGCTATTGTCTACAGTAAAAACAGCCGTGCCATCAGAAAAAGAAGTAATATTTGAATGATTCTTTAGGTTATAAGTGTCGTGAATATATATCACGACTTGAAAGGGTGAAACGTCTTTGCAGGAATGCTTGACAATTTTTATTTTGGACATATTATTAATTGCAGTCGTAGTGGATAAACAAACCACAATACTATTCAACAAAGTGGGATCGCAAAGAGCTTAACATTACCTATGACTGCTCTTAATTGTGTTTACACATGGAAATCTGACATGGTCTCTGCCATAAAGTTGGGAAGCGTTGCACATTCAACTGTTTCCTAGTAAGATATAACCAATCTGGGAAAATTGACGGATTATTAAGTTTCACATCAGTTTTAAGGTATAGTTCCTCCTCTGACCACTTCTTTGCGGCACAGTTCAGCAGCGTCGCTTTACTCAAACCCGTGAGGTTGGAGGGTCCAGCTTAGCAATCCCCTCTCTCTATGTGCTAGACAAACTGCAGATCTTCGTGGCCCCCTTTTCGCAATGGCTCCATTCAGGCCCTCATTACGCCATCGCGGTGCCCCTTACCTCCTTTGAAGATTCGACCATTCAGGACCCTGGGGAGACCAAATGTCGCGGCCTCAGTGCTACTTTATTAGGACATTAGGTGGGGAACAAGCAAAGCGACGCTTGTCGTAGTCCGGGCTGGGTTTCTCAGTGACCGTCAGTCGCTTCCGTCGCCAGTTTAGCCCACACTGGCCCTTGGTCTTTTCTTTTGTTGAAGCATGACTTGAATTCTGTGGGCCCCCCCCCCCCCCCCCCAATCTCCTACCCCGACCTCCATAAGAGCTCAAAAGTGGTGCTGAGGCAATTCTTCTCGAATGACCCTCTCTCACTAAAGCTAGCAGAGCTATTTCTCCCAATCCTCGGGGTGCCTTCCGTGGGAGAAGATGAGTTTTTATGAATTTAGTCCAGAATCGGTTTGCAGCCAGCCAGCTCGTCTGCAGAACGGGGACCTAAACAGGTAAAAAGTGAAGAATTGACTTGAGTGATGTAATCTCTACCATACAAAATTAGGAAATTGCACACATGTATAGGAAAGAGGTTATTCGTTTAGGAAGGGTTGAAGGTGGGGGACAACAGACCATACCATTAAAACAGGAAGTAAGAAAGGAAATACTGATATAAGGGGAAGGGAACGTCAACACGTTGGTTATTTGCACTCAAATCTTACCTCATTTTGCCCATAAAACGGTACACAACTTTAAAGCTACAGACGTATAACCAGTAGCAAGAGGGAGCAAATGGGATGACAGTGCAAACTACAGCGTAAATTGGTTTCACTAAATCAATTCTCAATGTTTAAATATATTTAGTTTAGTTTAGAACCAATAAACCGAGATAATTAAGACGGTCGAGATAATTAAGACGGTGTGTTGCAGTGGGCTCTAATCGGACGGTTCATGGATAAAAAAAACAGCGTACCCGACTAGATTGGGTAATATGGCTGTCAAAAGAGCGACTGTTTCGATTGATTTGTCCTGTTACCGGTTTCTGGCAGCTGAGGGCGATAGTTGTAGTTAAAAGAATGCCGACGTCCCATACAGTGAAACAATCACATCTGGATGCACGAACGTGCCACTATTTATTCCAAGCGTGGAGAAATAGCGTAACTGTGGCTGAGTGATAATTAGAAAAAATTATTTTAAAATTATTCTGTAAATATAATTGCACAAGAGGTCAGGCAGCAGACACCGGCACCGACAGCTTCAGCAAGCACCGCGTGTCTGGTAGTTGGAAAGGATTGTGGGAAAGCTTTTCGGGTAAGCATGCTTCTCGAAGGGTGCAGCTTCGACACCGTCTTGAGCTGTGTTTATTACCGCCAGCATGAACATGAACATGGCTATTTTTTTTTAGCATACTTTAGTTTTTTGGATTAGGTCAACAAACGGCGAATATGCTACAGAGAATATTTTTTTTTCGAATTGACCAAGTCACCACTCGATGTCAAGGTCTCCCCATGTTGCGGCACTGCCGTGCAAGTACTGTAGCTTTAATTTAAATGCATGCAATCCATGTCATATTGCATATATGCTCTGCCTTTGCATCATGACCTTATCTGGCTGCATAGGATCAAGCAACTCAACAAAAGCACTATGAATCCCTCTTCTCGTCTAAACAAAACCCTTCGTCTTGCATTACTCAATCATGAATACTCGTACCACTTTCTCCATTTCGTCCGTCATGGTGGTTTGCTTCACAACGAGACTTCCATTCGGTCTTCTTTCAAATATCTAAGCAATATCATGCATTTTACAACAAGAGAACTCGACGTTGTGCATGTAATGATGGTAGAGTTGTATTTTTTTAGTTGGCAATGGCATTGGTGCGATACTAAAAGGCTGAAAGGACCAAAAGGCAACCAATAAAAGCTTTCTTCTTCCCGTTTTTACTAAGTCAAAAACTGAGACTTAGCATATACTTTTTCTTTTGTGGCCGTAAAGGTTGAAGAAACAAACACAAAGGGGAGAACAAAATGAATGTCTTCTCTTTCTGTCATAAAGTATATAGTTCGGTTTCGGGTATTAATTCATGGTTGTATTGCCAATTACTGTCGGACGTTTTAAAGATGGCGACCATCATTCACGGAAATAGGCGCCAAAATGTTAGTAAAAATGCTGAAAAGACAAGGGAAAATCTTAAAAATTGGGAAAATCGGGCGAAACTTGTTCAAATTAAAACTCGAATTAACACGAATCACATAAACAAACTCAAAATTAAAAACGAGTACACGGCCAAAAGAAGAACTCTTGGGGCCTGGAGGCAGTGGCACGGATGAATTAAGAATGATACAGATTGTCGTACATCCGCTTCAACTGGTTGACGGAGGTGCCGTTTATTACATGGCTCCGAAGGTCGTTCCACTTTGGGACGAAACGTCTAGCAATTGAATATTTCCCTGTGTCAGTTCTGGAGTATTTGGTGAGAAGTTTCCGATTATGTTCACGGGTATTGGTCACGCAAGCCGACGAAAACAATGAGTCAAATAGGGGGTAATTTGGCAATTTTGTAAGCCTGGATAAGATCGCCTCTAATGCGCTGCTCGGTAAGGGTGGTAAATCGTAATTTGCGAAAACGTTCTTCATGCGGCAACATGTTTGATACCGGGGACGAGTTTAGTGGCCCTGCGTTGAACAGTTTCGGTTATCTGCTGGTCTTTAGCCAAGTGAGGGAACCAACCATGGACACAATACTCGAGATGTTGGCGCCCAAAGGTCTAGTTATAAAGAAGAAGAAGGGTTTCGGTTTGATGGAACAAAAAATGCGCCTTAATCCTCTGTAGGGCACAGTGGACATATCTGGCACAAGTTAGCATATCTTTTGCTTTTGGTTTTCCCAACCCCATGTCGGCAAAAGAAATTTTAGATGTACGCACAGTTTTAAGGAATTTGTTGGGCTGTAACGTTTTTATTTTACATTGGTACGAATCTTTACACATTGGTACATCTTTGTCAGAATAAAAATAAATTGGAAATTAGCAGTCAGCAAAAATCATACACCAGAAATCGCGTAGTACACCCGGTTACAACAACTTTTAGGCCTAAATGTTCCGTGTCTGTATGTCTGAGTGCCTATTTGTCCAATGCCTTAATTGGGGTGCCTGTGTGTCCGGTGCCTAATTATCCAGTTCCTATGTGTCCCACACCTACCGTATTCTTCATCTGTCCAGTTCGGATGATTGAGCCACCCGGGGAGCCCCGGGAGGCCCATTATAGAAGGCCCTTGTTTAAAAAAGACAGTTTTTGGAGAAAGGTTTAAGTAAATTCGTATGAAAATTGCAAGAAAACCTATTATCTGCACGCCGATTACTTAAAAATACGCCAGCCTAGCTTCTGTGGCTCCAGGACTCCACACCCATCCGGAAGGCCCTTGTTAAAAAAAAAATTATTATTTTTGAAAAAGGGGAAATGAAGGTATGAAAATAGCATCTCTTAAGTTGCAAGAAAACGTTTGATATTAATGCCAATTTCTTCAAAATACGCTAGCTTCCTCGGACCCCTCTCGGGAATTTTATGGCTCTCTCCCATGCTCCCTAGTTGAACCTCTACCCCCCCCCCCTGCCCCTCCCCGCCGTGTGAGGGGCCCCGAGCCTGCATCTGCCGTTAAAGCTGTGACGCAGTCCATCTCCTTTATGGCAATGTTTTGAATTAAATCTGACAGCCAGTCTCGCACTCGACGCTTCTTTTCCTATTTTTTTTTCTAAATGTAAAATAAATTTGGACAGCTTTCACGTCGGGGCATGACTCAGTCTTATGCCGTTTGATTTTGCTGTTCTCTTTTCATAACGAAAATTTTATCATTAAAATTTTATTCTTGACGTGCTTCTTCATTTTTTTCTTTTCCAAATATGCTTTTTTTTTTTCTTTATGCTTGCTGTTGCTTTGGCGGGACGAATAAGTCGAAAATGTATAGAATAAAATAATAATGAAATAAAGACGAGCTGTTTTTTCTTTTACGAAAGAGTTTTTTTTAGTTGCGCAATTAAAAAATGACTGAAATCTGGCAACACAAGGCATTACCAGAGATCCGTCTTTTAAATTAAAAAAAAAACCGCCATAGGGCAGTGACAGACAACAACTTCATATTTTTATATGTAACTCTATGCTGGAGCCAGTAATTGAGCTAGCTGCAAGGGCCACTGCATAAATATTGAGGGAAAAAAGATGGACGTCTTACGGAAGCCATTGCTGTTTGAGCCGATTTTTGGGCCTAACACGCGCGATTTTTTTCGATTTCTTGACTGTTGCTGTCATTTTTAGCAAGTGGAATCTTTTCTTTTCCGATTACAACCTCACATTTTCCGATTACAACCTCACAGCATATGGGATTGGAGAAAACAACGTTTAGGCCTAAAAAAATCCGATCTCAAAGCACTGGCTTGACTAGAAGTGTCGTTGTTTCCCCTTCCATTTTAATTTAGTGCACATTGTAGCTATCATTCTAGATTCTAGCGTCATAGCCACTACGGCGTTATTATCACTGCTCTATAAAAATAAGTGACAAATAGGCCTAAAGTGAAATTATACGGTAGAAATAACGTACCATAGTACTCCAGTTTAATTCACTTAATATTCATTCGAGTGACTTGTTTTGGTATCGAACCAACGAACCAGTCACCAAATCATTGGCAAACTACAGATTTATCGATATGTCCAAGTCCGGGAAAGGTGGTAAGCAAGTGATCTGGTGAATGGTTGGCTTGCTGGTTTGAATCCAAATCACATCAGTCGAGTAATATGTAAGGGCATACACCAGGTTTGCATTCCTGTACGTTATTTTCACCGTATAATTTCAATGTTGGCGTTTTTTCCCGAATTTTTGTTGTTTGCAGCAATCTATGCATTCGTGTTTATCAACAGTTTTTGTACTCGTGCTGTAACGTCATGGATCTATTTTGTCGTCCGCTATATATTTTTACATCGCTGTTTTTTTTTTTTTGGACACAGTGTGGAACCGTCTTGCGTAACTCTGATCTATATACGCGCGTAGATTTGAGGGGTTCATACAGGACTTTGAAAATCTCGAAAGTGCATGAATGTTCGATTAAATTTCCTGTTTATCCGTAAACGTGATTGAAACTTTAAAAAAATAGCTTTATTTTCTTTAAATTTTGGATTTGTGTTGGTTGAAAGAGGGACGACATCATTCAGCCCAAAAATTAAACAACCCCCCCCCCCCCAAAAAAAAAAAAAGAAAAAAAGAAACGGTAATCCTAAACAAAAACGAACAGGTGAACTTCATGGATAGTGTCTAGACAGTGACGAATTTGATGATGACATTGAGAAGACAGGAACAGACGCTGAGAATACAAGAATATGACAGCATCTGACAAAATATATGATTTTCAGAAAAGTCTACAAGAAAAGGACTCCACGAACTCCATGGATAGTGTCTAGATAGTGACGAATTTGATGTTGACATTGAGAAGACAGGAACAGATTGGACGGTTGGACGAGTGCCTATGATCTTGGTGCAACAACGGATGTTATATACTTTGATTTCCGGAAAGCTTTCGAATCGGTGGTACACCGTCGACTACTTTATAAATTAGAACACTCGGGCTTTGGCGGTCAGTTGTTGAGCTGGATCGATGCGTTTTTGCATAACCGTTCACAGAGGGTGTTGATAAACGAATCGTTTTCTACCTCGATGGATATTTTGAGCGGTGTCCCTCAGGGGTCCGTTTTGGGACCCCTGCTTTTTGTGATTTTTATTAGTGACCTTATATAATCCCTCTGTCCGACACTTCAAATTTGCCGGCGATCTCAAGATCGACAATAATATTGTCAGTATCCAGGACGCCGTGGCTCTGTCATCCGAGATCAATATTGTCTCCGAGTGGGCTTTTTCTTGGCACCTACCATTATCGGTGCCGAAATGTTCTACATTTCACATTGGGCGAAATAACGCCCAGTGGCTTTATAATCTCGAAAACTCCCGATTGCCACAGGTGACTACCATTCGGGATTTAGGTGTCTGGTTCACTGCGGACCTCAAATCTTCTTTTCACTGCCGTAAGATCTGCAGCCTCGCCTTCCGCCGCCTGGCTGTTGTCAATCGCTGCTTCACATCTGGTAATTTAGACACCAAAGTTTGGGCCTTCAAAGTCTTTGTTAGGCCTATATTGGAGTACGCCAGTCCTGTTTGGTCGCCATATTTACTAACGGATGTACACCTTCTTGAGTCCGTTCAACGTAAGTTTACACGCAGTCTTCCCTCCTTACGTAACTTATCGGCTGGTGAGAGACTACGTAAACTTGACTTGGAGCCCCTTAAGCTGCGCAGGCTACATGCTGATCTTCTGCTGACATTCAAAATTTTGAGGGGCTTTCTTTCAGTGGATTTGCCTCTCTTCGAGTTGAACCCCCACACGTCAACAAGGGGCCATTCTTTAAAGCTTCGTCATCAACCTTCCAGACTGGACTGCAGACGTCATTTTTTTGCACTTCAAGTTGTCCCAGCTTGGAATTCTATCTCGAAGAAATGGTCTCTGCTACCACAGTTGCCGGATTTAAACGGCTTTTTCAAAAATCCGAATTCTCTGCTCTGTTACTACGAACTTATTAGCTTGTTCTGGTTTGGTGTGTGTCCTTTTAATACATGAAATTCCCCCATGTTAAATCTAAACAGTTAAACCACAACCCCACAAATTGTGCTGCTTTTTCTCGACTTACATAAAACTAAATTCTTCCATCCTGACTAATACAGGAAATAACGGTATGAATAAAAGAAATATATTACGACGTACATCAAACAAAATAAAACGTTTTCTCGGAATTACTTTTTTCTTGCCGATATTTTAGGAGAAGCAAATTGCTTTTCTTTATTTTAACCTCTGAATCCTTGAAGAAATTCGTCTTTTCATAAGTCGCATGTAGAGTCACGCCGTTAACTTTTTACGGAACACCTCCCCCACCTCCTCTGTAAAAGCCAAAGTCTTTTTTAGCTGCTTTTGCGTGGGTGGGAAGGTGGCGTTGGCAAACTCCCTTTTGCAAAAGACTCTGAAAAACAGCCGTAAAAGAAGGTGAAATTAAAAGATGTTAACAGAGTTTGAGGGCTGAATTGCTGCCACAACAGCTTGAGCTGCCGACGTAAATGAAACTTGTTTCAGGCATGTTTGTAAATTGCTTATTAAATTTTTTCATATGGCGGAAGAAGAAATTGAAAAAACCAAAATTAAAAAGAGCAAAACAAAATAAAAATGGATGATAATTTCAAAAGCGTAGCTTTGAGGAAGGTGACTCCAAAACAGTATCAACAAAACTATCTATCGAGTAGAAAAAAAATGTAATGGAGACTGATAATGGAGACTGCCACGCAGACGATGGGGATAATTTGATAATTAGAAAATAATGAGCAGTTTGATGTTGGTTTTTCTTAAGTTTTAGATTTCAACTGCGACCTTTTTCACTGTCTAACACACATTCCTAATAGGTTTAACCAAGTACAGCTCGGTGCCAAACGGGGAAACCTGATCGGCTCCTATTTCAAAGGAAACACCTAGATCAAATTCCTCTATGGACCAGTGCAGTGGCGTACACGAGGGGTGGGGGAGAGGGGAGAGGGTCAGGAGTGGGCATTGCCCTTGCCCTTTTCCCAAAATACAGTTAATTTATATATATTTATATATTTTTTTAAATATTCCCTTTTCTGTGTCGCTATTTGCTGGCGCCGCTGCTAGAGAAAGGACTTAAAGACCTAGAAAGGGCAGTAAATGTTACTACTGGGGCTAAAAAAAGGTAAAAAAAAAAAA